>JAHDVE020003723.1:0-14556 GCA_022606495.2 Halesus radiatus | reverse complement strand
ATTATTTTTATAAACAATAATTATTAGCCTAAAACACTCATCCAAATTGAAAAAAAAACCTTTCCGAGCAAAGATAAATGTCGCCGACAGGACTCGAACCCGCACCCTTCTGATTGCCGGTCAGATGCTCTATTTTATAGATGTTTTTTTTCAATTTGGATGAGTGTTTTAGGCTAATAATTTTTGTTTATAAAAATAATTGTTACCATTTGCGATATGCACAAAAGTTTTTAAGAACTTTAGTTTATCAATTAATAAATATTTGACAAGTCAAAGCAATTTTCACCAATAAAATGTAGACATAATTTGTCTCGACGCCATCTATTTGAGAGATTTAGCCGTAACAAGCCTTTCTCATACTAATAAAGTTGGTTGTTTACAGGTGAAATATAATAAAAAAACAGTAATTATTGAATGAAACACTAGTATATATTGATTAACTCGGCGGGTTTGCGATAAGCCGACGTAGCTCAACGGTAGAGCATCTGACCGGACATCAGAAGGGTGCAGGTTCGAGTCCTGTCGGCGACATTTATCTTTGCTCGGAAAGGTTTTTTTCAATTTGGATGAGTGTTTTAGGCTAATAATTATTGTTTATAAAAATAATTGTTACCATTTGCGATATGCACAAAAATCTTGTCTTAAGTTTTTAAGAACTTTAGTTTATCAATTAATAATGTATAATTATTGTTAAAATACAAAAATTATTATTAATGAAATAAATTAGAGTATTCGTGAGCAAACCATTTATCAGTACGGATATTATGATAACGTTAATGCTCAAGGCTATTATTATTCTTTAAGTTAAAGTTTCTAAAAAGGTACGTAAATTTCTTAGTTACGTTTACTTACTATGAATATTAATTGAAAGTACGCTAGAACTCATCCTTCTGTTGAAATTTCTACCCTCAACACTGATCTAAACCGACCGGCCATAGATTTAGAGCATTTTGGCGGGCTTTGAAAAATTGAAACATTGAAAATTATTGGAAAAAACTATGGAAACTCGCTTTGGAAAAATATGAAATACACTGGTATTTAAGTTGCTGTTAATACGCATAAGATCAATGAAGTAAACAAAAAATTCTTGCCTACACCATCAAATCAAGGCACTAACATTTTTATAATGTTTTTCATTGCTTCTTAATCTGCAGATGAACATACTTATTTAAAACTTAACGCAAATTCAACGTTCAATTTAATTTAATGTTTCAAACACCCAATCATGTCTTATTACGTCTAAGAGATCTCGAAATATCTATCTATTCCCCTTTAATGGAAGCAATCTTCCTAACAAGCATTCCATTGATATGCTTAATGTGGCAAGTTGAAAATGATTTACTTTTCCCCATTGCAATCATCCATCATTTATGGTATAATGGGTTGATAATAATAATAATAAATGGATTATTTTTATACCTCCGCTTTCGTGAGAAAATCACCTCAAGGGCGCTCGATGCATTTATTGAACATCCACAAATTACTCAAAAACATATTAGAAAAGTTATATATAATAAAAATAAAATATTTTCAACTGACCTATTATATAAAGACTATACAAAAAACTTAGCATTATGTCAATATAACAATTGCACTATAAAAAATACTACTTTCCATTCATAATGAAAAACAAAAACAAGAATTAACAACAATCACACATATTAGAAACACTAGATATCAAAGTTAAAAAAACATACAGCAAGGAACCACAAACACAACATTTGAACAAAAAAACTCCTCGTACTATGGTACTAAAGTCTATAATAAAATCCCACTCTCCTTCAAAAATCATATCAACAATAATAAATTTAAAAATCAAATAAAATACTGAATACCTGATATAGAAAATATATTAACACCATCATCAACGGTTCGCTACATCTTTCTTCCAAAAGACCTCCTACTCAGAATCCCTAAAAATGACAAGGTCACTGTAAAAAATAAAACATTCTGCAACATCATTTTATATAGTATTTAGAACGATAAATTCTAATCAAATTCATCTATTGTACCACCAATCAAAAAATATACTTTTCTTTTCCTAAAAAACGAGCAAGAACATAAATAATTATTAAAATAAATACCAGGATGAAATAGTATTTCCAATAACATGTGTTTTCCAATATGTATGTCCTCTGCGTGCAAATCCACGACAAAATGTCGCTAATAAACACGAGTGTTTATCTCAAATTGCCCTACCCATATAAGTATGGTCCTGTGTAGTATTTCCTGCTTTTGCATAAAACATATATATTTTAATACGGCATCACGTTCATTGGTCAAGTCCCGGTATTACTTAAAATCAACAACTGTTTTTCTTATTGTTATCATCTTGGGCCTGTCGACATAGTTGACGCTCGTTTGGGATGAGAGAGGGGGTGAGAAACAAGCCCGTGCCGGGGGGCGGCTTGGGTGAGGGGATTAAGAGCCTCACTTTAGTTTTGGGACTAGTTGAGAGCGGTTGTTGCTATCCTCTCCGGAAGTCTGCAGAAACGTCTATCGGGTATTGTACCTCTTTTCCTTCCGATTTATTAATTACTTTTGTTACTACAGAAATATTCTAAGTTAAGTCAACTAACCTTTAATATGCTAAATGCGTCCACAGAGAGATTTATAGCTTTTTCTAGGGCTGAGAGTCATTGCTATTCAATATAGGCCTTATAGCAAGGCATTTTTTATAGCAAAAGATAATTGCTTTTTTTTAATTCCCTATTCCTGCATTTTACTTATATGTATGTGTTTATATTTATATATTCTGGAAGCAGTGATTTCTCAAATTGTCTATAAACGAACTGAGAACACGGTTTATATCTCAGGATATATATATAGATAGATTGAGCTAGTCGGGGATATCGCTTATATAGTTGGATCTATTAGTAATCTTTAATAATAATTTCAATTTAAATTTAATTACGAACCGGAAAGTGGGATTTCGTTACGTAATGATAGTTAGTAATTAGTAATACGATGAGAGTTATTTAAATTTCTGGGATTATGGGAATAAATATGTAGAACGAATTGACAACACTGGCTTATATTCACAGAGAGAGGTCAATTTAAAATTTTTCTTATGATATACAAGGCACTGAATGGGCTAGCACCATCATACTTGACTGACCTCTGCTTGAGGGACAATCTTACTCAGAGGAAACTCACGCTCAGGTCGGCTAAGTCTGATGCGTCGAACAGACTGGGTGAACTCTCTCGAAGAAATGCTTCTGAAATTAGGGACAGAGATTCCAATATACTGAGACCACAATCTTGGAATAACCTTCCATTTGGTTAGAGGCCAGCAAAGAAAAGTCTAAGATTATATCTATTTTAAATAGACTACAAACTTTAACAAGATACGAGTATATGGCGCCCCTGAGGTGATTTTAGTCAATAAACGGTACTGTAGAAAAATTTACCATTTTATTATATTATATAACAAAGGACAGCCATTGCAACTCAGTTTTTAAATGCATGGGTGGCTTAATTTATGATGCCTGTCTACGGTATTTTTTTTATATTACCTATAGTATTGCAAGTGAAGGCGGCTTTAATGTAGGCAGGCAAATTTTGTAACCCCTAATTATTGGGATAATTACCCCTTCTCCCTTGGTCGCCTTCCACTACAAATACTTAAATATTTATGTTTATCTATCGTTATGTTGAATCTGATGTTAGTTTCAATATTGTCCTAACGAAAGAAGGGTACTTCCGAAACCGGTCGATCGATATATTTATTTTATTTATTTTTTTGTAAGAAACAAACACCTTTTAATACATATTTATATACAAGTTTAACAAAAGGAAAGCCAACAAAGTTTCTTATGCTAACAGTGGTTACGTAAAGATGTTTTATTAGAAAAAACAAAATCAGAAGGAAGAAGAAGAAAGGATCGGGACAGGAGATGCTCTCGATACATTTTATACTCGTGCATCAATTCGTGGTCATACGAATTACTTCGGTTTGATATTTTGAAATGAAAGAATGTCGGTATTCTGAAATTGTGCATTATATTGCGCACAAATATGGGGAGTTGGAGCATTTATCCTAAGATTGGCGGGCAAATAAAAAAAAACGGTTTTTCGGGTTGTTCTTGATGTTATGTGAATGTTTATAAAGTTAATAAGCTCTGGCGAGTCCAGGATATTATTCGTAATTTTAAATAACAAGATTTGATCAAATTTTACGCATCGCGTTTGAAGCGTGATGAAGTTATGGAATTTTAAGAATTCGGCGTTATTAGCAAAGCGCAAATTAAATTTACAATTTACATGCTTAAAGAAGTTACGTTGAATGCTTTCGATTCTTTCAATATGGTATAAAGGTGTCCATATCGGTGTGCAATATTTTAAGTAAAGGCGGTATGGAGTATTTATGTTGCCAAAAGGTTTTGAAATACGTAATATAAATCCCAGTATTTTGTAGCTGTATTGATAAACTCGGTTTGTTTAATAAAATTTAGTTTCACATCCAGTTGACCCCAAGGTCTCGAATATATATTAAATTGAAGTGGCTTAAAATAAATATACCTACATGTTTATTTTATAATTATGTCAAGCTATACAGTAAATAATTATTATTTTTATAAACAATAATTATTAATCTAAAACACTCATCCAAATTGAAAAAACCTTCCGAGCAAAGATAAATGTCGCCGGCAGGACTCGAACCCGCACCCTTCTAATATCCGGTCAGATGCTCTACCGTTGAGCTACGTCGGCTTATCGCAAACCCGCCAAGTTAATCAATATATACTAGTGTTCCATTCAATAATTACTGTTTTTATTATATTTTCACCTGTAAACAACCAACTTTATTAGTATGAGAGAGGCTTGTAACGGCTAAATCCCTCAAATAGATGGCGTCGAGACAAATTATGTATTATTAATTAATTATTATACAAATTATGGGTTCGAGTCCTGCCGGCGACATTTATCTTTGCTCGGAAGGTTTTTTCAATTTGGATGAGTGTTTTAGATTAATAATTATTGTTTATAAAAATAATAATTGTTACCCTTTGCGCTATGCACAAAAATCTTGTCTTAAGTTTTTAAGAACTTTAGTTTATCAATTAATATATACAGTAAATGCTTTTTAAAATACATAAGTAATATTGTTTGAATATTTAATATGTTACAACAGTATTTTTTTATTATAAATAGAAGGCCATACTATGTTATTCACTTTTTATTGAAGTAACGTATCTCAAATTAGTAAAGTTCTTTAATCTCGACGTTAAAATTACGCTTTTATACTCAGATAAGCAGAAAACCTCTGACCCACACTCCGAATAAATTCAATTAGAGGCAAATTCACAAGAAAACCCGCCTTCTAATAATAATATTTATTGTGGTGTAGGTGTTTCTTGCTTACAAGGAAGCGAATGAATTACGTTTTATTCTCCTGTAGTAATTTATGCCCCATGTCGTTAGTGTTCCGAGACTTTTGATCGTAAATAAAACGTGTCTATTGTTATTGCGCTCCGCTTTTCAGCGAATTTGCCAAGATTCGCAAAATATTATTCGGAAGCCGCCGGATTGATGTTTTGCCGAAATGCAAATTCAAGACAAGAAAATATACCCGAAATATACATAATGTAGTATGTTTATACCGTCTTGTAAATAAACTTATATTTCCTTAGGCGCCGCGTTACAGAGCTCTGCACAGTCTTAGATTGGTTAATTGGTGTACAATTTTAATAAATTATTTTAAAAATTACTTTGTGTTCACCACTTTATTAATATACGCATGTTTCGAAAGCGATGTTTCTTCATCAGAATATATCGAAAAATGTTAATATCTGTGTTTTATAATAAAGTGGTGAATACAAAGTAATTTATTAATAATGATCATTGAAGAAGATAATGTTAACACATCCCAAATGAACCACGAAACCGAAAAAAACAACAGAAAATAAAAAAGATTTCAGTCGCATCTGGGACTCAAACCCAGGACCTCTACCTATCCGGGGTAACCGCTTAACCAACTTAGCTAATGAGACCAGTTAAATTTACGCCATCTACACCGATATCATACTTCAAGTTCAAAACTTGTTAATATTATCCTCCATTTTTAAATCCCATATTATTGGTTGCTATCCTTATGATTATCGCAATGTTCTACCCGATCACAATTGCAATCGGAATAGATCCTCGGATATACCTACCCGATTTTTATTCATATGAGACATCTATTGACTTATTTTAAAAGTCTGGAAAGAAATATTCAATTTATTTTTTATAAATAATTTTTTCAGGTATTTCGGGGCTCCCAACCTGAAGTGGCTGTCAAATTCAACACTGGACCAAACTTGCGATTTGTGCAGGGTCGGCAGTTGTGTACTATTAAAGTATCTACGGGCTCTGCACAATACGCCCAGCTTCTGAGAGGCTAACTAAATTCTGACTTCTGAAATTAGACCAAGCATATCAATGTAAGGCATGTTGGGAAGATTGCTTCCGTTGAAGGAGACTAGATTGGAATTGTGATCCCTTTTGGACGTAATCAGTCATGATTACATGTTATTCTTACCCCCAGAGGAAAGCCTTCCGAGGTACCGTCCATTTTAAGTTTATTGTCTAATGATATGTTTGTTTATTTAAATGTGATATTTGCACAGCACCACGTGATAATTCCGTCTTGCCATTTGAAATCAACTCAGTATAAACCATTGGTTATAATAATTAACATAGTTGATAGTTGGAGTAATTAGTTCCTATTGAGATCCAACAGTTCGTGATAAGGCGCCATCTGGCTGTCAAATAAATAACTAGGACCCTTTATAAATAATTAACTCACCTTCCAAAGCATAAATCTTCTCGGAAATGGGTGTTGAAATATATAATTATTATTATTATTCCGCAGAACGGATGTAATTTATCGCCAATTCCAATTTACCTTATGCTTAATTTCCCACTTCTGCTTACACTAACTTTCTTTTTTCTATTTTTATCATTAAATATAATATTAACAGCCCAAAATCGAAACAACGAAAAGACGCAGAAAAGAAAAATACGACAGTAGCAGGTTGGATTCGAACCCAGATACTTATGGTCTATCCGGGAACTGCGCTCTATGCCAACTGAGCTACGGCTACCCCAATCCATCCCGTTATTTTCATCGGTGTCATACTTCGACATCTAAGAACTGTCAATATCATTATCAATTAATTACCTTTTTTTTGCTTCTGCCTTTTTATTACTACAAGATTCTGCCCGAAATTATTTTTATATAATTTTTATTTATACGGGACATCTGTTCACTTTTTCAACAAGTCTAGGATTATTTTTAATAGCTTTAAAGATGATAGAAAGTATCTGAATATTAAAATCTGGTCATCAAACACAGCTAATACCATTTGGAACAGCGCACAGTATATCATTCCATACAAGCTAAAGCCTAAAAAAAAACTCGTCATGCCGGGATTACAAGATAAACAGTGTTAGAGAGGCATCCCTGATCTTTGGTATGCCAAGATGCAAAACAAAACTTGCTTTTCCATGAGGGATGACTCAGTTACCACAAGCATTTTATTATTGTATTGTTACTTTTTACTTTTATTCATTAATTTAATTGCATGTTCTTCTCGTGACTTGCACATAAATTGTGTTTTAGTGAAAAATAATTTTTATATACTTAACTTTATTAAAAAAAAAACGTATGCATTCATCAGAAAATGTGGACGTCGGCCGAGAGCTTGGTTTCTACTAAATTAACCATCGTAATAATATTTGCTACATACTAGTGGTCCGGCAGCCCATTACCTTACCCCCTCAGGTAGCTTTGTTAAAAATAATTTGCTGTATTTAAAATAAGGCAGATACTACTTAATTCAAATCAGTGTTGTGATTTTCACAGACAAACTGGCATCATAATTACGAAAATTTTTATGGGCGCCTCAAGCGCAAGATTTTCAGGAAGGATTTGTTTATAACATTGATAAGTTTATTGAGAAAGATATGTTCCTGGAAATGCCTAAAAATATTTAGAGTAGATTTGGATTTCACAGGATCACCGCGAGTGGTGAAATGTACTTGCATAGTCCGATTGGGCTATCTGTTCTTCAAATACATTTTTCTGATAAGATGTAGATACGTGACCAAAAGTTCTCATGGTTGAATTATTTTGTTAACAGTTTGTACAAATATATTAATAAATATATATTGTATATTTATAAAAAAAGTGTTCGAATAAGAAAATCGGTGATCTGGGAGAAGTTAAACATAGAACCACTATTACTCTTCATGTGAGGTGGCTTGGGCCGCCCCAGGCACAAGTGAGAGAAGCAACTCCAGAGGCTGTACGAGGAGAGGCTGAGGTAGCACAGGACAGTGATCCATAGAGGTGCCTTGTCGATGCGATGGGTCCCCGACCCGAGTGGTACAAGGGAAAGAAGATGTAGGTGTGTATGCATGTATTTATGTATGTATGTAAAAAAAAGTTTAAAAGAATTTTAACGCAAATTTTCAACATATTTCGGTTGAATATGTCCTATGAGTGGGTTGCCTTAATTTTTTTTGTATGTGTAGAATAATTTTTTTTAAGTTTTTATTTTTTTTTATTTTATAATACGGATATGCGAATGGTTTGGTAGATTATTTAATAAACATAGTTTGTAATTTCTTCAAAATATTGGTATTCACTTGAGGTGGCTTCATTATTAATAAATGAATTAAAAAAAAACTTTGTATTCATTACATTATTAATTATATACAGATTTACCTGTTTCATGTTAAAATCGCTATCTTTTGAAATTAATTTCATATTAATATAATTAATAAAAATAATTTATTTTTTATTTTCTAATATAAATTGGTTATTCAATATTTTAGAATATTTTTTTTAACATTTTTGATTAATTACTTTCCTACTTTAATCAATTTTTGTTTATTTTTATAATTTGTCTATTCTTACATTACTGTTTTCTAATTTTTATCATTTGTCTATCCTTGAAAAAAATATTTTTAGTATTCTATATATTCGTGATGAAGAAAGCATCACTTTCGAAACAGATATCTGTGTATATTAATAAAGCGTTGGATGCAAAGTAATTTTTTTTAATTAATTTATAATTATAATTTGATTTATTAAAATAAATTAATTATAAGAAGACCGAAAATATGTATTTCTTGTTGTTTCTAATTATGAATGTCAAATTTTTTGTTTTAATCTTTGAGGATGATAGTATTAAAAAATCCCAATGAAATATGAAACAAAGGAGATGCAGAAAATAAAAAAGGGTAACCGCAACTGGGACAAAATATGAAGTACCCCTGTTTCAACCGTTATTATCTTATCTTATCTTATTTTCTGTTACATATTTGGGACCCGGTATGGGTACCACCCCAAGGAAACCATTAATTGGAAAACCGACACCTTTGCTTTAGTTGTACGCTACGTTCGGTGACTTAGCAGGGATGCTCGAGTTCATGGGGTGAGATTTGTCCAGGTCTTGGCGGCGGATGCGTCTGCCCACCAATTGTGTAGAGGGCCGGATCGAGATCGGATTCCTCGACCTCTCCAGCAGGACTCAGTCGACCCATCGCCTTCCACCATAGTGGTAGGGATAGAGTAGTACGTCCACTAATCCTGGATACACTCATCCTCACATTCCTACCCTCATAATTTTTTCCTTCCCAGAACTTCGTTTTCTTAAAAAGACCCTCCGCATAGCATCCCCGACATATGCCCTAATGGAAATTATTTTCGCTTGGTCCTCATGTGTGGAGTTATTGTAAAAAAATAAATATTCTTATTATTTTGGCTCTAGCTTTAATAAATTATTAAATAATTTGAACGAATTTTTTTTCTCATTATTTTTTTAATTTGTGGAAAACGTCGATCAATTTACCCATATTTCTCTGGTTATTTTAATTATATTTAGTTCCATTTACTTCTGTATTCGTCCTACAAATCACAACTTGTTGAAAGATGTTGCGGAATAAGCTTAATATTCCGAAACAAACCAAAATTAAATTGTGATTAGCACAAGCTAGGAGAAATGGGCGTCCTCTGTCGCAGCGTATGTTGTTTGTGTACTTGATAAGTTTAGTTTACTCTCGGGAGTTAACTACCCCAGCTGACCTTCACCTCCAAGAAGACAACAACAACACAGGACGCCCCGTACTTCATTCCTCACTTCACCTTGTCTAGTAGATAAAATAGTGCATTGAACTCTCAAATAAGATTACATTATCTAGTTCCGTCTTATATCGATGCATGTGTACTCAATACAAAACGTCAACATCCGTTGAATAACTGATAATACTATTTTGTTGTTTTGTACCAAATAAACTTTAGATATTAGATTAACCAGGACACCTATAAAAGTGGCTGCCTCACCCTAAGTAAATTAATCTATCTTGTCGAGTGAATCCAAGCAGTTGCTTGTCGTATTGCTCACATGATAATTCCTTTTGAAATTGTACGTTACTTGTTGTATTTTAAATGTTATAAAATAAAGGATAATTAAATCCAAATATTGTTTAATTATTTGAATCAAAGTGAACAAGAAAAGTTAACTGGCGCCCAGGACGTGGGTCATAAAATTCGGGGAAGCTGTTAAACTTGGCCGTAGCCAGGACTCCCTAGGTGTTTTTAAATACCTCAACGCGAAGGACCAACCAAAAAAAAAATCGTTAACTGCAACAACATTCATGTAAGTACATTTTTCAATTGTTCGTCTATCCCATCCGTACGATAGATCCTTTCCCTACCTTATCCAAAAGGTTAGAGATAAAATCCATAAAAAAAAAATCTTTTTATAAAATGGCACAGCCAAACGAGAGATCCGCTCTCCAATACTCAGAGTCGATTCTGGAGTATGACGGTTCTGCGCAAGATATTAATTTGTTTATAAAATCAGCTAGGGGTTACATTGCACGAAACGGCAATACCCCAAGCAATGTAGAAAGAGTAATTTCGAGATTGCGCGGCAAGGCATTACATGTGATCCTTATGAACGATCACGAAAATAATATCGAAAAAATTTTGGAATCGTTAAAAATTGAATGTGGTGACAACAAGTCGGTCACATTACTTCAGACCGAACTAATTAACTTCAATCGGGGAAATAGAGATTTCGGAACCCTGATTCATGAAATGAATCAAATATTATTTTCAATAAAAATTAAAATTTCGGACCAATATGGACCAGCGAGTGCGCAGCTCCTAATGGAACCATATAAAGATACGGCACGTAATACGTTGTTAAATTTTTTACCCACACATATTAAATGTGCAAATCTAACAAAAAATTACGACACCCTGTGTGTTGAGATACGTATGTTGGAGGCGCATGGTGAACTCCACTGTAATAGAACATTTAATAACCCACAATATAATCCAAACGGTCATAGAACGAATCATACCAATTTTAATAATAATAATAATTATAAACCGTGGCAACACAATAACTTCACGAACAACAAACCCGGACAGAATTTCGGGGTTTGAAATAATAACATGTCGCAACAAAATAATTCTAAATATCTAGGAAACCCACAACGCCGTAACGAGGATGTTAGTATGAGGACAGCGCCTATGCCACGCTCGTTCAAAGGCCCAGTCATAGACTTGGGTAATGGACGTACGGCACAGGAGCTATTTCAATGTGATCACGGAGGCCAGGATTTTTGGGCGAACGAAGAAGATCCCCAAAAAACCTCGTCCAACTAAACCACATTCATTAATTTATTTATTGTAATGGACTTCCATATGTAGAAGCTCCATAAAACATAAATTTTTAATCGATACTGGTAGTTCAAATCATTCAGGCTCTACTCATATATATATATATTTTTTTTGCAACTAAATTAACAAAGAATTTTCGGTACGAACGGCGCACACCATAACGACCCATAGAGGTACGGTTGTGACGCATTTTGAAAAAAAAAAAAAAACTCCAACAAAGCAAGTTCAACTATTCCATGTAATGGACATAATCGAACTTGATGAATTATTGGAGAATAATGAACGTGGCTGTACAAACCATGTAGCCGACTTATTATCTAGAGTAGAGATCCATCATAGTGAGGTTAGTGATGATCAATACTCGTTACGAGTAGAAATCACTTCGGATGCCCAGAGTGTCGCCGACACCATGCATAGCCATGTGGACGATAATGGAGGAATCCCGATTCGTCACAAGCATCCACCCCCACGTATGAATAGGATATTTACAGAATCATGTAATCAGGAATTACGTAAATTGAAAACAAAAGAAGCAGGTACGGATCATGTTTGGTGTATCCCCCTCGATAATGCGCAATGTATATTTTTAAATTATGTAAAATATTTAAACAAGAATAAATATGCGGTAATTATCAATGACGACAAGTTATACCAAATCGTCAGTGAATGTTGTAGAAAAGAACTGATTACAGTTATATTTTAATTACAATAAATTTATAAGAAATAATAATGTAACCTTACCTAATGTAGGCTTAGAACGTTTAAAATATTTAATTGACCATAATAAAGCATTGATAGATAACCTTATTGTAACTAGACATAAACGAGGTCTTACAAATGGTATCGGGTCGGTAATTAAATTAATAACGGGAAATTTAGATGATAATGATATGAATAAGATAACGCAACAAATGGAAAGTAATCTACATTTGAATCAACAACGAATCTCTGTTACTTCGAAAACCTTAGAAGATTATTACACTAAACTTAAAAATATTTCACTTAACCAATTAGTTATATGGGCTCAAATAAGCCACGATCATTATGAAGATCAAACTGATTTGTTGATCACCCATTTAATTTATCAAACGGAAACAATAACTGAATTAGTAACTAGAATCACGGAAGCAATTACCTTTGCCGCTCATGGAATGTACCACCCTAGCATTATTAAACCAAAAGTCTTCATGGACTCAATATCACAAATAAATTCAGAAAACTTATTTTCTAAAGACTTTGATATTATTCAACGCTTTTTACAAGTTCAACTCATAAAAACCAAGCAAACCTTGCATTTTATTCTATCCCTTCCACTAGTAGAGAATACAGTATACATGTATTATGAAATTATTCCCATAATATCCAAACCAGGTACCCAATGCTTCCAACCCCACCTCCCATCCAGACGAATATTGAGAGATGGAAAACAAATGTATGTCGCAAGCAAATGCCAAATAATCTCGGACCAAAACAGCTTATGTAACAAAGAAGTAAATACCATTGATGATTGCACCACCTTGGTGTTAGAAACCCAAAACGAGCAGAACTGCAGCCTTCACAAGATCACATGCCCAGAAGAATATACCCATATTATAGGAGACAATATGATGTATGTATTTCGTGACAAGCCCACCCCACTACAAGCACATTGCCTACAACATAAACAGAGTATTGTTATTTCTAAATCGGTACTCGTGACCAACGATGAATGCAGCATACAAGGAAAAACATTTAATATGGGACGGACTATCAACAAGGAAACATTATTCATTACGTATTCCAGAGAAGAACTACATGTATTACAGTTACCCACATTACATATGGACGAAATAGAAAAACCACACACGAAGATTCCAGCATCACCACCAACGTGACAGAAACCACCTCCACCAGTGGAAGTCTACATATCACACTAACAAGTTGCCTAATAATAATGGCACTTGGATATATCCTATGGAAAATATGTAAACTCTTCGCATCCCGAAGGAGTTCCCATTTAAAGGGGGGAGAGTTAACTACCCCAGCTGACCTTCACCTCCAAGAAGACAACAACAACACAGGACGCCCCGTACTTCATTCCTCACTTCACCTTGTCTAGTAGATAAAATAGTGCATTGAACTCTCAAATAAGATTACATTATCTAGTTCCGTCTTATATCGATGCATGTGTACTCAATACAAAACGTCAACATCCGTTGAATAACTGATAATACTATTTTGTTGTTTTGTACCAAATAAACTTTAGATATTAGATTAACCAGGACACCTATAAAAGTGGCTGCCTCACCCTAAGTAAATTAATCTATCTTGTCGAGTGAATCCAAGCAGTTGCTTGTCGTATTGCTCACATGATAATTCCTTTTGAAATTGTACGTTACTTGTTGTATTTTAAATGTTATAAAATAAAGGATAATTAAATCCAAATATTGTTTAATTATTTGAATCAAAGTGAACAAGAAAAGTTAACTCGGGCCGCAGAGGGCACTGCTGTGTATAATTGCTACAGCGTAGGTGATGATGTTTTTTCACATTTTTACATTATAACAGTTTGACGGTCATTACATCAGACAACTTAACGCTAAATTTTCAATCAATCATCTTTTTAAATCTATCTTTATATTCCCCTACAATCTCAATCAATTATTTTAACAAGTTTTTTAATAAACAAAACCCTTAATATCCCATTCAAGTATCCCACCCGCGGACAAAGACATTTTAAATGCAATTAAACTATATTAGCACATGCCTGAAACAAACAAGAAAGAATACACCAACACTTTTAATGAAACTTAATATTTCAATCTGGATAAAAACAAGGTAACAGATTTTTTTCGTAATTCAATTACATGTCGTTTAAGTGCCATCATCGATTT
>JAHDVE020003722.1:0-50145 GCA_022606495.2 Halesus radiatus | reverse complement strand
TTATGAGATTGAGATAAATGATGAAAAATAAGTGTTTCTGTACAGCTTTTCTTTTTTACGTTAACTCCATATAGAAGGTACCGAAGGAAAATATTTTCCTATTTCATCTTTGAGGAAGCTGTGTGGAGGGTTTTATGAAAAATAAGGAGAGGAAGTTCTGGGAAGGAAAAATGGTTGAGGTGTGGGTATGAATCTGGGGGTCAGCGCGTCCAGGGGTGACGGACGTACGAATCCATCCCTCCCATTGAAATGCTAGGCGATGGGTCGAGAGATTCCGGCTGGAGAATAGATGGGTCTCCTTTAACCGACCACTCCCGATCCAGCCTACCATGCAGCTCGTGTGCAGGTCCATCCGCCGTCAAGACTTGGACAAATCTAACCCCATGAACTTAGACAAATCTAACCCATGGACTCCTGCCAAGACACCAAACGTACCGAACCACTAGGGTGACTTATGGCAGAGATATTGGTTATCCAATGAAAAATCTGGGTTCGATTCTCAGTTGCGACCGTTATCTTTTTTCTTTTTCATTTTTCATTTGTTAATATTATCTTCAATGATTAACAATCACAATGAGGTCTAGCTTCAACAAGATATTCATAATAATTTGGTTTTTATATTAGTAAGTTATTTATAAAATTGTATACGCCCTATACCGGCTTTTCATATTTTGTTATAAAAATTCTAATTACAATAGTGACACGAGTGCAAAACACATCACAGATAGCCGTTACGAAATACAACAACTAAGTATTTAATTTGTCTCACGAACAAATTTAGCAATAACATCGTGTAAGTACCATTCCAGGTATATCTTCGGAACGTCATCACGGTCCAAAATCCAAGAGTCTCTAACTTATTCATAAAATAAATCATGATCTGATAAATTACCTAATATTTCATAAACCCCCTAACTTCGCTCAACGGACAACACATAACCTAGTAACTTGTAACGTAAACCACTTATTATGCGGCCAAAGTGGTGACCTTATCTGGCCACTTTGCCCGGCTGATGTGTAACTAACTCCACTTTGATTGCTTTCGCCTTCGGAACCCAAACTGGACACTTATAATTAAGGAAAATCAAGTGGGTGGCCAGTATACGTGCCCCTTACAATGCTCGTTAGGCTTGTGTAGGTGGATTAAATTACTCAATGTATGCAGAACTGTCTGTTGTATCAGATTTGATAGGAAGATTTACATGAATCGAATCAATTTCACATGTAGATGAGATCCCATTTGATGATAGAATTTATTTTGTTAAGTTTAGTTCAATTTCCATATAACGGATTTCACCAAAATACTATAGCGATAATACGGAGACAATGAAACATTATTATAATTATTTATTTATTCCGGAATGTGGGAAGGTTAGTGTGATCCTTGTTGTACGTGACGTGTAGGACCCGCACAAGAAATATAGTGTAAATATTTAGGCACCGGCCAGTATGGTCGGTCGCTGAGGTATCAGATGGTGACGTCAGCGGTTGCTAGCTGTAGAAGACTGTTATTGTCTAGTAGCGGTACGTCGAGGGTCCGGGCAGAGCGAAAGTAAAGATGCAAGTTGAGTTCAAGGTGAAGTAGTTTACGCAGAGAGTTGGGGGTGGGTGTGTTGTTCGTTCTGCAGTTGAAGTGAAAAGAGGGTACATCCCACCCTGCGTACGCAATTTATAGCGCGCGCGGCGCGGCCAAACATCAGATTACTATTTTCCAGAAGTTTGTACCAGTCCGAAGATGTCCGTGATAGGTTGAAACCGATCCGGTCTAAAATAAATAAGTGGAAGGTAGTTACAAAAGTTTCTAGATTAAAAAAAAAATATATTTATATATATATATATATGGTTGAAAACTCTCTGTCCAAAACCTAGTTCACCTAAACACAGGATCTCCTAGTGAATAAGAAAATATTGTGTAATATGTATATTTTCATATATATATTTCTTGCATAGCTTCTAAAAATATCAAAAAATATGTAGTAATTTATTAAAAGAAAAATAAAAAAAATCACATATAGTGTGCTGATCGTTGTGGCCAACTAAATAAATGCACGTACAAGTTTCTTACCAAATGCATGAAAAATACGTTTTGATCTGAAATTTATCTTTTTTTTATTGTCCTTCTAGTATCTTTTTATGGTTGTTTTTTCATGGGATAGACACAGCTTTTCAGTCTCTATGGACTGCACGCCACTCTTATATACATACACACAGTAGCGTGCACAGAGCTTTTAATCAGGTTAGATGGTAGGAAAAACGGTGAATTATTAATTTTTTTTTAACACGGACGGCTTCAGTCAATGTTCATTGAGATTACCTGCCACATTAAATATCCTAAATTACTGCTTTATTTATTTAACATTAACTCCACGGAGAAGGCTCAGGAAGGTATGTATGGGGTGGGTAGGAATCTAGGGGTGAGTGTTTCCAGGAGTGACGGACGTATGAATCTACCCCTTCCACTAGTGCATGGCGATAGGTTGTGAGAGTCCGGCTGGAGAGGTCAAAGGGTCCCCCTCAACCGACCTCTCCCGATCCGGTAAACCACGCAGTTGGTGGGTAGAAGCATCCGCTGCCAAGACCAGGACAAAGCTCACCCCGTGAACCCAGGCATCCCTGCTAAGTGACTAAACGCAGCAAACCACTCGGGGTGACCTATACAGAGGTGTTGGTTATCCAATAAATGGTTCCCCAGACAGAAAATTTATCCTTACACCTAAAAACGTTTTGCTCTACTGCGGTTCCAGTTCTTTCGGATGACGCTTGTCATTCATCAAAGTAGATTCTTTAAAAATATCGATATACGAGTTTATCAAAAGTAAACGCAATATTGCCGTAAGATTCGACTGTAAACATTATTAGTGAGTCATTTGTCGGCCAATACTGCTTATTAAATCAACCGAATCAACAAAATGCGACGTTTGTAGAGTACCTATGCCAAAAGCCCGAAACGGCATACAAAATTTGTATTTTTCATTCATTCATTGCCGCAACCCGGGCGTTTATTGGCAAAAAATTTAAACATTAACATGTACTTTAACCGTCTCACTAGACGATGTTTGTTCTGAGACAGGTAACAAAATAAATTTATAAATATATAAATGAAAGAAAATGCTTAAAAATGCATAAGGAAAACTGTAAAACATATAAAGTAAATTTTAAATACAAAGTTTAAATAGTGTAAATGTAAAGCTATAAAGTAAAATTAAAAAAAATTAAAAAAAAATTAAAAAAACGGATTATTCAAAATTGCATAATAAAAATGTTTAAATTAAAAATCATATATAACAGTATTAAGAATAACAATATCATACTAAGGGGAGTTAGCAAGTAATTTTTTGATGCAATTCCTTTGACTGTTCATCAGCCATGTGTTGAAATTTTTATATAACCATTTTAGGTTGTTTTGCGTTGTATGTTGAGAGGTTTCTATTAGGAAGATGATGAATATGAGAGGTGCGAGGATTCGTGTTTCTTGGCAAAAGTGGATTTAATGTTGGGTACTTGAAAATGATTGTGAGATTTAGCCCTTGTGTTTTGTGAGTGAGATATGTAGGAAGGTGATGATTTTGTGCGGTTATTGTAGATAATTTTTTTAATGAATAACTTTCTTACATTAAGAATCTAAATTATTTATTTATTTATTTACGGACCAATGTCCAATTACACAAAATACATAACACGAAATGAAATAAACAAGAGCTTCATAAAAATAACAGCACATAATACGAGAATGAAGCAATGATAAAAATATGCATTTGAGAGAACATTCAAGTCAAAGCCTGAATATGGTTTTAATGGAGTCAATGATTTTAGACATTCTAAATGATAATATCGGAGTTCTCATTTCTTAAAGCCCTACAAAGGTCATTAACACTGGTACCAAAAATTTCAAGTCCCTGGCTTGAGTTAACAAATCTCGACATTCTGGACAGTGGGGAATGGTACCCATAGGTAGGGTGTTCATTGTTTCTGAGTCTACGGCAAGGAATGTTGAACTGAATGAGTTGCAAGAAGGAAGGTGAGTCAATAATACAATTAATTATTTTTAAAATCCAAATAAGATCGAAGTCTTTCCTATATATAAACTACACCTATAAAGTAAGTAATAAAAAAACTACACTTGTTAAGTATGTGTGATGCATCTATAATTTGTAATAATACTGATATATGGCAAGAAATTCTTCCATTCGCATTCGCGTCATATATTCTTCTTACACTCCTCTCATCGTCAATTTGATCTACATGCCCAAACCGTTTAAGCGTCCCTTTCTTAATCTTACTCATTACGCTTACATTAGCCTTGCATTCTTTACGAAACTCATTACATTCATATTTTTCACACGATCCTACATGGTTTTATCACACATTCGCCTCAGAGATCTCATTTCTACAGCATTCAGTTTACCTTCATCCATCCTCTGCCAATTCCATGCCTCACTGACATACATCAGGGTTGATATCAGCACTCCATTGCGGACTGCTAGTGCTAGCTTCGCTTCTTTAATTTAATTTTTTTTTTCGAAAACCTAATCAACTAAAACCATTCCACTGGTCTCCACTAGAAGTACATTATTGGAGCACTAGAGTTCCAATTACTCCCAATTGTTCAGAGCCAGTGGGACGATGGCATCCCCAATAATTAGCGTATGTTGTGAGGCTGGAGAGAACGTGAAAGGGAAGGAGTTGGGGAAAAGGAAGACTGGGATATTCAGATCTGATCACCAAACACGCCTAAAGTTATTTAAATGTATTTTGAAAACATCCATTTTTTAGTTTTTTAAATTTAAATTTAGTTTCAATACATATTTTTTCATTTAGTTAGTAAAAAAATTCAAAACTAATAAGGAAATTTGTAATGTTTTTCACAGTCCTCCTCACTAAGGGTTCCTGTGCCGAGGCGTACTAGGTTTTATTTAAAAAAAAAACTAATTGCTTTTAAGCTCCTACGAAGTTCTTTTCATTTCTATATAATTTTGACATTTTAAGGTAAGGTATAAATTTAAAAAAATACATATAAATTATAACGCGTGATTAGGAATGGACTTGACCGGGGGGGTGTTTCTCAAGACGGAGCAAGTCGGGTCCACTTGAAGGCCAGATGAGGGCTGCATCGATGCGCCTCTCCGCGAGCAGTGTGATCCTTAACCCTGTAAAGCTTGTACGACGCCATCGATTAAATATAGATCCGATTATTGCATATAATTGTGTACCAAATTTAAATTACCTAAATGCGTAATTAAAGCCTGAGATCATCATACGAGTTTTTAATTGACGATTACAAAATTATATAATTTTTTTCATAGTCCTCCTCACTAGGAGATTTTGTGTTGAGGCGAACTAGGTGTTTGAATAAGGGGGTTTCAGCGACTTTATAGTGAAACGTTCGCTATATTTAATTCCGTGACATTTACTGGTACAATCTGTTGATTTGTAATGTAATTTTGTTACTGTGTTTAGGTTGAAGACAGCATTTGGGTAGAGACGGATTAATTAACGCTGTTCACGAAAGAGACTTAGCGTCGACAGGCCCGAAATGGGTATTATTTGCCAGGGGATTTGATTAAATGGGACGGTGTTGAGTTTGACGTTTCCAATTTGAATATTTAGGGGCATAATCTGCATAGTTCATATTATTATTCTGGTTAAATGATGACGTAGATTGGACACTGGCCTAATTTCTTAAGTAACAAGTACAACGAAATCCATGTTTTGAATGTAAATTTTGAACAGTTTAAATTATATGTAAATGGTATCCATGTTTTTAGCAATCATATTCACCCGCAATATTTCACTATGTACTAGAAATTGAAAATCCGGATTTTTTAAAAAAGGATGATTTCTTTTAAAATTTTTAATTCCAATAACCGAAAATTGTAAAATATGAAGAAAAAAAAATGTTGAAAAGAATTTTTTTTCTGAAAGGAATATTAGAACGCGTTAGCACGGTTCCAATCACAGAGCAAATAATACATAGACATGCCTTAACACGCAAGAGGAAGAAATCAAAATAAGTGGTCCTGGGAGCGAGCTAGGCGTGCCGCAAATTTAAGTAAAACAACAACTAAAGTAAATAATAAGGTTCGGCCTATTTGCAAAGACGTCCAGTGGGCCGCCCCATACACAAGTGGGAGAAGCAACTCCAGAGGCTATTCAAGGAGAGGCTGGACCTACTATGGACGGATGCAGCTGAGGTAGCACAGGACAGGGACCCCTGGAGGCGCCTTGTCGATGCGATGGGTCCCCAACCCGAGTAGGATAAGGCGACGAAGATGTGTATGAACTTAGGTATGTACTCGTCTGGTTTAAAAAAAAAAAAAAATTAGTATTTAGATTGACCATTTTCGTAAATCCTTTGTAATTTGCTTACCGCAGTCAAAATTACGCGAAACAAACGTGGAAGGTAGTGAAGGAAGCTGATGCCAAAATGGGCGTCACGTGACCTTTGCCTCCAACCGTCGAAATCGTACTTAGGGCAGGTCTATCAACTCTGATGTCAGTGGTTCCCAATATTAAAAAAAAGTGTAATTTATCATGCTATGGTAATAGCGCAAGTGAATGGTGCGCATCGACGTCCACTGCGGCAGTAGACTGGCGGAAACGTTAAGCTGCGAGTGCGGTTCCAGCGCGCCAGAAATATTATTTACCAAAACTAAATAGTTTCTATTTAAAATAATACATGGAGGAAAGTAGTTTAAGAGATTTTGAATACCCCTTTCGCCAACGAGAAGGTTCAACGTTATTATTACACATTTTCTAATCAATATATTAGAAATGTCTACATATTAAAGTCTACAAGCCTATTAGCTGGTTGGACGCGTTCTTTACTATGTACTCGTACATCCGAAGCCCACATTTATGCTAATATATATATGCTCTTTATTAACTGCGGTCCTTCACCATTCGCTTCCAGTCCTCTGTCCTTTTCGTCTTGCTGCAATCCTCTTCCACGTAGTCCATCCACCTCTTCCTCAGTCTTCCTTTGGATATCTTACACAGTCATCGTTTTTGGCAATATGTCCAGCCCATCCCAGCCTTTGGGACCTACAGAAACTTACAAAGATCTCATATGATCCATTAGATTTTTGTGTTCATGGTTTATTTTAATCATGAATGTTCCCCTTTTATTACGTGGATTGACAACCGTCGTCAGTATGTCACCTAGATGCCAACCAATTTAAGAAAATTTCCAAGTTCGCCAACGCGGGAAGAGTTGAGAGCAGAGTTCAACAGAGGCCGAATTTATCAGTTGTGGTAGTGGGACAACGATATCTGTGCTATCTGTACATCAGTTAATAATTATAAGTTTATATTATTCAGACAATAAGGACACTCTACGTACTCGACGATTTCGCATATTTCCACGGCTACTGACATCAGCATAATTCTTCAGTTCAGTATGAAGCCAAATATTCCTACAGATGTACGAATTAATCCTGCAAGTTCCATAATTATTGCGCAGGTCAAAAGCAGTTTACGTTCAAAGATTGCGAATTCATTTTTGGATAGGTCCCACGTATCACACTCAGTAAGTTACCACAGTTCTAATTTTATTTTAAACTAGCTGATTTGTACCCGGCGTTGCTCGGGTTTTTTATTTGGAATAAAGTTATAAAGTTGTGAATTCTTGCTAGTCATTAGGATGCCATAATTGATTTTATAGCGAAAGTAACTATCTCCAAATAAAGAAACATTCAAAAAAAAAAATAAATAAAAATAAAGAAAAAAAAAATAAATACATAAATAAAGAAAAAATAAAATAAATAAATAAAGAAACATTCATTTGAATATTTTATTTCATTCCAAACGTTTATTTTAAAGATCTTAACTAGGTACCTACTCGTGTTTTCCATTTTGAAAATATTCTACCCAAAACAACCTTATTCTTTTGAATATGCAATCTGTGGCTAACCAGAGTGTTACATCTATGGGCTAACCTAAATAAAACATGGCGGGTTCAATGTTTTACAAATTAATTTTAAAACGTTATAGCAACAGTTTTACATATTGGATTTCATTCAAAATACTTTCTAAACCTTCCCGGCACTAATAAAAACGAACCGTGCTATTTTTAGCGAAACTGGTCAAGTAGTTTTAGAGAAAATCGAGGACAAACAAACAAACTTACATTGATTTTTATATACATAGATGAAAACAGTTAGGTTTTTTTTACTCAATAGTTTTGACCCCAGTTAAGTAGTACAGGTTCATCTTCTGCTTTCAGCTAGTAAGCGAACCCATTCTATATTAACAAAATAATTTATAATCGTGTATTTTAATAGAAACTCATTAGCTATGTTATTGTTTGCCAAACTCTATTATTGTATTTCAACTGAAACTTGAGCCTTGTTTCCTTTTATAGGGAGATTTATTTGGTAAATTTGTAAGATGTTATTTATTTTCAATTTTTAAATAACTTATTGAAGATAATAAACCTCACTGTTATATGATTTTAATCATTGAAGATAATATTAATAATTCTGAAAATGAAACACGAAACCTAAATATACACAATAAGAAAAGGTAACAGTAGCAACCGGGACTCTAACTAAAGACCACATGGTCTATTTGGGACCTTGCACTCTAATCTACTGAGCGACAGCTACCCCTATCCGTTCGTTCATTTTCATCGGTATCATACTTCGATTACTAAGAACTGTCAATATCATCCTCAATTAATTCCCATATATTTTTGGCTGCTACCTTTTCGTCGTGACTACAAGATTCTACCCGAATTTATTTGTAAGATTTAGATAGTGTCTCGGATATACCGTTTTGTATGGGACATCTGTTGACTTTGTCTATATGTTTAGTTTAAATTTGAAAAAAAAATAATGGCGAATACTGCACAGGAGTCGTAACTGCTCTGAACCATCTGGAGGCAGTGTGACTATGGCATGATGGAAAATGTAAAATGAGGAAAGGAGATGGGGTAGAGGAACATGGGAACTTACCTGGCTATTCAGATCTGGTCACTAAGTACGTTTCAAGTCATTTCAAGCAACGTTTCAATACCGAATTGTGGTCTTTCACCAGGGCGATACACTCATGCGCAAATATACTATATATTATTTCTAATGAATTAATTGTAAAATTTCACAGATAAATTGAATAAAAATTATTTTCGCACCCTGGGATTTGAACCCGCGACCTCCGGATTCGTGGTATAGTAGCTTGTCCCTCGACCACGGAGGACGTGTTTAGTAAATCTATACCGATTGTTTGTAATGACTTATACATGTTTGTAATGACTTATGTATGTTCTAGTGATTTCGTATATTCAGCATCATGCCAGTAAAACAAAAACTCCATTAATGTATGTATGCATCACTCCATCAATTCTTAACGTTTTTGTGGACTTTTTTAATAAACTTAAGAGGAACGGCTGCGCTGCCTGTTTCATGCAAAACTTAATTGTGGATTTGAGGCCAAAATACTCACCTAAACCCAATGATCTTTTTTTTCATCAAAGAGTATAGTAAATATCTAGTACGAAATAGAAGTAATTTATTTATTTTTGTTATACATTATGAAATATAGGCCATTAGAGGAATTGAATTTTCGCTCTTGTTGAGGCAACTTTAAGAATTATTTGGAAATATAATGTAATATAAAATTTTTAAAAATACGTATTAAAATAAACATTATGGTGGACTATAAATTAAATTAAAAACGACCAATTTATGTTCGAACACAAATTTTCCGTACATTAAATAAAAAATATCGACCCGAAAATTCGTTTTTATCTTTTTATTTACTTAATCATATTCATATAGCAAATATGATAATTTATATATATATATATATATATATATAATAAACACACAAATAATTTTCTATGTTGGCTCTAAAATTATGAAAAACTGTTTTTTTTATGGCATTTACTTTATAATTTAAAACAAAAATAAATAAAATACTTTTCATTACTACTAGATATTTACTAAAACTTTAAGTAAAAAAACATATCATTAAGTTTGGCGGGGTATTTTTGCTTCAAAAATGAAGGTATATTTAAAATAGGCAGCGCAGCCGTTCCTCTTAAAGGCAATTTTCGAAAAAATAATACAACGGAAATTTCGAATCTCATAATATTCATTTGCTTATAAAATGAAAGATAATTGGCCATAAACAACGTTATTACTCCAGCGACCTTCCCTGATAAATAACTGTTGTCTTGGAATTCAAAAACCCCGCGAAGTCATAAATCAATTCATCGCTGCCTTCATCTTCGCCTTCTTGTCTAAAATAAAATTGGAAAAATAATTCCCTGTCACAATTTGAATCACATAATATTCATTGCATATTAAACGGAAATTATTATAAATTAATTGGCCATAAACAAAGGCATCACCAGCGCCCCCCCCCTGCCTCCGGGGGCGGTGTAGTCTCGCCCCCGGGCGGGCATTTATCAGCGCCCCCGGGATCCACCGAAACGGACGAATTTACATACAAATTGTTCAATGTCGTGGCCTGCCTACTAAACGCCAGAGATGTTGCTAACGAGATTACGCGACACCCGAATCGCTCCAATAAGTTTGTCTATTAGAAAAGGACACACAAATAAATTATTAACTTGGTGACAAATAAAAAAATCCATCAGATTTCAGAGCCATATGATTCAGCTAAATTAAAAAATAAAATAAAAAATTACGCGCGGTCCGGACAGCTGTCACAATTGCTGACAGCTGTCCGGACCAACTAGACTATGGAAACCTCGTTTGGGGTATTTCGTAAAGTTGAAGGGATTCGATTGGGAAGTAGATTTTGACGGCCTCCGTGGTTGAGTGGTTAAGGTCCTCGACTACGGATCCGGAGGTCGCTGGTTCAAATCCCGGCGTGCTCAAGTAAATTTGATTCAATCGATTTGTATTTTTTCACAATTTATTAGTTAAAAATAATAAATAGTATATTTGCGGCACGTTCCAGAGTGATAGACAATCATTCAGAATCGAAACTATGCTTGAAATGGCTTTGGCCGTGTTTCATGACCAGATGTGAATAGCCAGGTACTCCCCACTACCTTCAGCCTCATAACATACCCTAACCGGGGATGACATAGTCTCACTGACTCAAGACGGTTGGGAGCAGTCGGGACTCTTGTGAAATAACATCATCCTGGACCCATCAAACTTTGACTGGAATGTTCTCTAAAATGTGTATATTTTTCATTATATCATTCTTGTGTTCTGTATGTGCTTTTATTTTTCTGTGGCTCTGATTTTTTCTTATTTCGTGTTAAATTATTCGTTTTAACCGCCCTGCCTTTGGGTGATTTTTCAAAAAGTAAGTAAAAAAACATCGGGTTTTTTTTCCACGTGCTTGGAGTATCACTGATTAGCGGCGTGAATTGTATGGGAGAATACGAAAACAACCGAACACATCCGTTAGCTTCGGCTTACCTCGGCATACTAAAAGCGATAACGCAGGAACGAACTTGATGTATACGACGTATCACGAACGTTTTGTGGGTTTCGGTTATCGTTATTTTTTAACCTGAACGTACGGGATACGGTTTGTTGCGTTTGGGCGATGATATAGCGGCCGTATCACGTACGTTCGTATGGTTAGGGCGGTTAAGGGAATCCGCATCCTAAAATTGGAACGAAATCACGCACTCCTTATGCAGGTGAAACAGGTTGAAATTCCCCCCTTTACACCGGCCGCATGTTTCGATTTACGCAAAAATAAACATCACCAAAATGCGTGTTTTATTCTATTCTGTAAAACTCAGTCAAAATTATTAAAATGTTTTTCTGTCATATTCTAAAAAACTTAATTTTCCACAATGAACAATGAGACAATTTTCAAGACTGATATACTATTTTTTTCTAGTAAAAGTGAAGGAAATTAAAAAAAAAAATTAATGTCAATCATATTAAAGTATTTTCAGTTTTTTATTATTGTGATAGCTGTTTCGGCAGTTATGGCCATTTTCGAACTGTGGTTAATCCACATTGTGACGACTTATTTACATGATTTTATTTACTCTCACCCCATTCTAATTTGGACGGGTTTTTAAAAACAATAATGATTTATTATCGATAAAACCGATTTAGTTAGAGAACAATTCAAATTCTGAATTCTGTGAGGTTTTCACATTTATAATGTGTTTCCTCGTATTTAACAGATGATGTTTTCTTAATTAATTTATTTAAATGTGTTATATTGTTCTGATAATGTTAACATACTGAGAAGCGGTGAATATATAATTTTTCTTACTTTACTAATTAATGTTGTATAAGAATCATTCGTTCGTTTATTAATTTCTAATTGTTCACTTAAATTTAATCTAAGACCCTTTCTTTCTAAAGGGTTTAGGTTTGTTGTTGTCAAGCGGGGTGTGATTATTTAAAGGAAAGCCCAAGGTGTGTTCTAATTCCACTATTTAATTAAATCATCTATGATATTTCTAGGCCATCAAATTAATAAATCAAAAGCACATGATTTTGCATTACATCACATTCCTCGGTCTCAGATTTCTTTCAATTGTCTTGTTTATAAGCGCAAATTCTATTCGAACGCGTTCATAGTTTATTTTTGGTAATGATGTGTTGTTTCCTTTTTTTCTGTAATGGAACGAATATTAATTTTTAGTCCTGCCAAACACTACGATGTCTGGTTTTGTTCAAATGACGCAATACTCATTGAAATTCCCACCCGCCGGACATCACCTTTCTCCCCTTAACCGTTAGAGTGCGGCCCAGCGCCATCGCGCTGTAAGTTTTTGTTACGTAAATTGCGACGCAGCGCTATAGTGCTGCAATTTTCAGTATGATTTTTGTCGTCATTTGGGTGTGGTATATTGCGGTTGGCGCGTGTCTTGATAACTGTATTTATCATTTATCCTGTTAAAATTAATACACCCTAAAGTGAATCGATATTTTTCACTTTGTCGGAAATATGTTCTATTGCGGATGATCGTAATGTATCAAATGATAGCGGCACTATAGACGACGAAACCTTTGTTCCCATAAGTGAATGTGTATCGGAAAGTAAATAAGATAAGGCGATCCAATCTCATATTCGCTCGCTGTAAAATGGGACTACATGGACCAAGGGAAAGCACAATTGTGAAGTGAAATAATCTTTTTTTTTTGTAGCTGTAAATATCTATTTTTTTTTATTAGAACTGTCAAAAAAACTGTAAAATTTCATTATTTACTTGTATAATTTAAAAAAACTCATTAAAATTGATTGATATTTGTCCAAGTTATTGAATTTTTATTGAATACCATACTTTAAAAAAAAATTAAAAACAGATAATATCTGTAGTAATTTATACACATACTTACAAAATAAGCACAAAACCAAAACGCTTAAGTCTACTATCAAAATATGATGTAAAGTGAGATCTCGTGTTCTCTCTTTCGAAAACACATGTCTGACCTTAAGTGAAAGGGGAGAGAGAACGGGTATTATGAGGACCGTCATTTTGTTCCCAATACGGAACAACTAGAATTGCCAGGTTAACGCTATTATGATATTTTAATGTATGCGTAATAATTTTGAAATACCTTGTTTTTCCCAAATTAAACCCGACTTCGAACAATTGTGTCGTCCGTATAAAAGTTAACTACGCGTTTTATTGGAGAAATTTTCAAGAGAAAGAAATTATCTTATTGTGTGTTTACTTCAAGCTTGGAGCTAAACAACAATAATATTTCATTAAAAATTAATACAGTCTTCCATTTCGAGAAGGCACTTACAAAACAAACAAAATATCGTATAAATTAAATTTAATATCACTAGTTCAATGGCACGAAGAAGTGATCTAGAAATTCTTCGTCGAATGACCAAGAATTGTGAAATTGGACTAGCCATAATCAGAAGAAAACTTTAATGTATTTTGTGATGATGACAGAGCTTGAGGTCGGAGGAGGGGTATCCTGAGAACACATGATGTCCAAGTAGATGGAAGTAGATGTCGCGACAATCCCTAGAGACGTGGTACGACCATGAATCAAACGCTTGAGTCTGGTCATAAGTTGGAATAACAAAGGAATGAGACGATGTGAAGTCAATAAACTAGAATCAACATCACGCGCAGAACTATAAAAATTACGATCACACTGTACAAAGTTCAAGAAGCCGTCTGCCTCAATATCCTGTAGTATGGGTTGACGACCTTCGTTTCCCGGCCACCTGAATGCCAGCGAATTTAAGAAAATTTCCAAGTTCGCCGACGCAACAATAGAGTTCAACAGAGGCCGACCTTCTGTGGGTAATGGGATAACAATATATGTGCTAAAAAAAGCGTTCCTTTAGTTCTTGTGAATTAGTACATAATTATTAGTTTATATAATTCAGACAATAATGTATAAATATTTTTATTGACACTTCACAAGAGCGCCCGTGTATGAACGGAATATATCGCTACCCGGTATAGCAACGTTGTGAGGCGGGTTAAGGAGGCGCCTGTAGGAAGGGATTTGTTAATTCGGACCTTGAAGAGGCCCGGATTAAATGTAGGAGGATGCCGGTAGCTTGTTCCACACACGAGCCGATTTACACAAAAACGAGTCAGCAAAACGACCCGTTCTCATGAAGCCAATATCAACTGTGAACGAATATTCTGCTTGTGTACGTTGAGTTTTTGAGCAGGGAATGCGCCTAAGTGGATAAGGGTTAATACTCTACACAATAACACAAACATTCCTCTGATAAAGGATCTTATAGTAACACATTCTGAAAAGTTTTATACCGGTCTAACCGGTCATGAAAATCCACCAATTAACGGTCTCGCTAAATACAGCGACAACGAAATATTTAAATACAAAAAATCAACATCAATCCTCCGTAAGGAGTGAAATCCTGCCCCTAAAGTTCAGTATAGTTATTAAGTTTCAACAATCCGCTCACCACCAACAAATATTGAAAAGTAATTAATCGTTTATTTTATTTTTATTTTATTTTTATTTATTAATTCATTTTTTGATACACACATTCACACAAAATTTTTTTTATTTTTGACATTAAATTATAAATACATCTGAACATCCTAAGTGTAATGTATATAAAACAAAAAATCCCACATAGGCAAGGCCAGTGCGTGGGTATACCCGGTATCAGTTAGTTGCAGTATATTAGTTTATTTGTATTAATTAATACATGGATGTTGAAGGTAAGTTAAATAATAGATTTTCAGTTAAATAAGAAAATAAATCGAAAAACAAAGAAAGAAAAATGGGGAAAATATACAATTATAGCAGGAAAAGGTTGATATCATTGGTTTTAATTCAGTTTTTTTATTTCATTTTTGCATATGTTTAAAGATGATATGTTTGGACACTTTTGGACATTCTGTAGATAGAAAATTAAAATTTTTTGGACTAATAAAAAAGCATGTCTCTGCCCAAGCCTAGTTGTACACAAAGGTACTGAGCGATTTTTGTTTTTTGGGAATAGTTTTTTCTTGAAAATACATATTTTAGGCACTGTAGACAATAATTAGATTATGCTAGAGTCAGAAAACTTTTAGTTTAGGAACTTTGTTTACCAATTATATCAAAATCAAAAAAATAAATTTTTAAGGTATTTGAGGTTCTGAAGATGATTCAGTCGAATCAAAACTAGTCGACGTATTTATACAAAAATTAAAGCGGATTCAAACAAACTCTCTTTTCTTTTTATGAACAATAATTATTAGCCTGAAATCCAAATTGAAAAAACCTTTCCGAGCAAAGATAAATGTCGCCGACAGGACTCGAACCTGTACCCTTCTGATTGCCGGTCAGATACTCTACCATTGAGCTACGTCGGCTTATCGCAAACCCGCCAAGTTAATCAATATATACTAGTGTTTCATTCAATAATTACTGTTTTTTATTTTTTTTTTATTATTAATTATTGTTTTTTATTTAATTATTGTTTTTTTTTTTTTTTAGAGTCCTTTCGGCGACATTTATCTTTGCTCGGAAAGGTTTTTTTCAATCTGGATGAGTGTTTCAGGCTAATAATAATTGTTTATAAAAATAATTGTTACCCTTTGCGCTATGCACAAAAATCTTGTCTTAAGTTTTAAAAAACTTTAGTTTATCAATTAATAAACTCTCTTTTCATTTAATTAATCGTGTAAATCAACAAATTCTTTGCTCATTGAGAAAATCTAAAATACTATAAAAAGAAAATACGAGCGACAATGTGAAACTGTATTTTACATTACTGTACACATTTTAAATTCCAAGTTTGTGCAAGATATAGAGATAAAAGAGTTTTCTTTTCATATCCAAAAAACATTCAAAACAAACGTGACTACATTAAACGCTACCTATGCTTTAAAAAGACAAACAAAACCAGTTAAAAACTTCGCTACTTTCTTTTTTAATGATTTTCTTTCATACATTGGAGCGACTTTGAATTCCACCCCCGTTTGCTGAACGGAAGCTTAGAATTAACCCCCGGTTATAACAACAAAAATATATTTGAAACAATAGGCAGTTAAGTTTAATCTTTCTTCATAAAATGGAGCCATTTTTTTAATGGGAGGCATGGTATCCTAAGTCTTAAAATCACGTTTAAAAAACGTCTATTAAAAAACCGAAAACAGAATAATTAAATATCATAATAAAAAAAAATATTTTGGAGTCGGGCCATGTTTAGAGGCAAAGTAATAGTATATGTATAAGACGATTTTCGAATGTGAATGAAGCATAGAGTGCGTGCCAAGACAGAGATGTGTGATAGTCTATCCTCTCTGCCTACCCCTGCGGGGTAACGACCTGATGGTTAGTTGGTGCAATAGGGGAGGCGGATATGGGTACCGTCACCGCTATGGGAATCATTAATTTGATAACCAACAACTCTTCCATAGGTCACCCCACGTAGTTCGCTAAATTTCGTTACTTGTGGGTGCCGGGTTCATGGGATAATGTTTGTCCAGGTCTTGACGGCGGATGCGTCTGCCTACCAGGTCCGTGGTGAGCCGGGTTAGGAGAGGCCTGTTGAGGAAGACTCCTTGACTTCTCCAGCGGGACTCTTTCGACCCATCGCCTTGCACCGCAGTGGGAGGGATGGATTAATCCACTCAGACACTCTGACACCCAGATTCCTACTCACTGCTCATACCTTTTTCTTTCCCAGAACTTCCTTTCCAGTATTCTTAAAGATGACATAGGTCCTGGAGAAAGTTATTTCCCTCAGGAATGTGTGGATTGTGCGGATTTCATGTTAGAATTTAAAATAAATTGCAAAATAATTATCCTCAGAGCAATATTAGGGAATGCTGTGTGGAGGCTCTTTTCCAAGAAAGAAAAGACTTATGTTATAGGAAGGAGGAAACAAATGTATAATATTTTATATACTAACTAACCATAAATTCACTTCCCCACAAACGTAGTAAAGAAAGGTTTAGACCTGCACATTTCTGTCTTGGCATACTCCCTGCTTGCTGCATATTGAATTTACTTGACCTTATGGCACTTTCCATCCACTTTCACGTCATCCACTCTAATAATGCCACTTCTTGCTTAAACATTAATACATCGCCTAATATCAACGGTATAAATATACCCCAAAAAATAATTGCAAGTCACAGTTAACTACAAGCATAAGAATATGGCACAAATAATTGTAATAAGTAACTATTAAATGTGGCATTAGGTCGTACAATGACATCAGAGAGTATATAAAGAATGAAAGTTCATGAAGGATATAAAAGTAAAAGATATGCGTACATAGAAAACATATAAGTTGACTTAGCTTAAATTAATTTATTTGAAAAAATATGAAAGTAAAGCCTTCTTGTACTTACCTTCTTACATCTTACATCTGCGTATCTATTACTAATTTCATGAAATCTAGGTATAAGCGAGTGTTTGTTATGCTCAGTCCTGGTGTTGTTACATTTAAATAGGATTTTAGAACGAGTTGCTCTCGCAGGTATATGACATTGAATGAGGTTAATCAAATCAGGGCTGTCTATAGGTACGACCATTTACAATTTTGAACATAAATATCCAGTCCGAAATAATTCTTCGATCTGAGAGTTTTAGTAAAATTAGTTTTTACTCAAGTAATTATAGTTAATGCTTTAAATTGGAATACAATAGGAACTAAATTTTTTTTACTAGTAGAGCTCTATCAGATATAAAGCCAGCGAAACAATCTATTAATAACCATTAATAGTGAGCTTACGTAGTAATTAGGAAAATTTTATGGCACAGTTAATTTTATAATCGGTCATCGGAACTTAACACAGTACAGCAAACGCAACTAAAAAATATAGGCAATTCACTTTACTTACGAGTTTTTTTTTATATCTTTCCATGGATTCAAATCTCAAACTAAAAAAAAAATAATTGGCGAATACCGACAGCCCATTTTTATTAAGAATAGCACTTAAGATGTCTTCATAACAACGGATTCTCAGAATTTGCCAATCACCTTTTAGAAACAGACCACACTCTTATTAAAAAATACAGGCATTAATTTATTGCATAACAATGAGATAGGTATTAGAATAGATAATTTAAAAGCATTAGATATAAGGAAAGCAAAAAAAAACCAACAGTATACCCATTAATATTCAAATCAATTTAAATAAAAGCCCTATCCTTAAATCATTTCCAATCAATAAAGTACATTCCCTTCCCAGTCCGCTACCCGCTCTCACCCTTCCCGGGCCACCACTGGCCCTTTTGTAAAAATCTATAACACATGTGAATCATAGTTAAGTAGTATACTGCTCTGAAGAAGCTACGGTTGTAGCAAAACCCGGTCGGCAACATAAAAAATAAAAGTGAATGTAAACAAATTGATTTATTTTAAAATTATAATGTCACATCACATGGCTTTAGATTTAAATATTTATAAATAACATAAACTCAATAATTCGTCCTTCTTTTCTCACAAAACTCCCAATAATGACAGCCGTCACCTTACTGCAAAAGCAAGAGATTAATGCTTCATTAGAGCACAGTGCACTTATCAAAGAAATATATAAATATATCAACAAAAATGTGTTTTATCTAGCGAGTTCAATAATCCACCGGCTTCAACCATTGTGGATTTTATTCAATCCATCCAAACGTAGTATTCTTTTTCTTAGTATGGTGGATGAGAGTTGGTGGAGATCATTGCGAGATGTTTAGGTTATTCAGCCAGTTGACGGTATCGGGAGTCTCTTGATTCAGAACAGATGTACCATGGAGAAACTGACGAGGGGGACATTCTTCTACAATGTAATTAGTAAAAGAACTTCTGTTTGAATATGTCCACATTCACAAAGTTCGGAATTTAAGCCCCATTTATATAATTTACATATACGCACAACGGCTGCAACTGCTCCGGATGCGGTTTAGTGAGGTCCACGTCTTCCGAGGAAGAGAGAATTCTGGAAATTTAATAGTAGGGTCTTAAGCAAGGTGCTTGTCTTTCTCAAGTCCGAGGTGTGCCACTGAGTTCGCCACGACTCTTCAGGGGATTGTCGTGATAGAAGCAGTCTTTCGCCTTCAGTCCAAAAAGGTTTCCTGGACGTCAGTCGGCTGGCCGCAGCTGGCTTGAATTTGCAAAAGGCATTTTGAAGAGGAATGTAACTATTCATGGCCTTTTTTGTTTTCCCTGAGGGTTGCGGTCTCTCATATTAAAGTGGGCGGTGCGATATTCTAAAGGACAGGGAGCTATTGTAGTGGGGTGGAGGGAAGTGTTCCACTCACCATGGGCATATCAGTATTTAGTTGCAAGGCGATCTTCTGTGTGTGTGCACTTCTAGCCCACATTGGATCTCAATATTCTGCTACTGAGTAGACCAAGGTAATCGTAGGGTGTTTGTAGGGTGTTAATCTACCCATAAAGTCCAAGATTTACAACTTTGGGCTAGATCGAGGACTCCTGGTGCAAACACGTACATACAGTAGAATCATTTAAAAGAGATTGTGTATTGATTTTCTGTATCATTGGACAAATGCGGGAAAGGGGGAAGACTGTAGGCGGATGTTCCAAACTATTTCTAACCAATTACTATGGGTGTAAACAAATACTTTCAAACGTGCGCACTTTAAAATGATTTGCCTGTACTCAATTTGTCTAGATTAGATTAGAATCTGGACATAACGAAAGTCATGTATTTGAATTTTTTCATTCGTTCCATGTCTTCCTGGCCCATCCTCCGATTCTTCTTTCACCCACTCGAAAATCATATTAGATTCTCCTGACACTCTCTTCGTCAACCCTCTCTACAAGTCATTAATATTATTGTTCGTACCGCTTATATCACCTTGCATTCTTTCGGATCTGCACATTCGTAACACGTGGCTTAACAACACATACAATTTAAGTCACAGGGAAATCTTATACATGCATTACATAATTTCTAAATTTTACTTTCGCCTTTCATCTACCAGTTTCATATCATACTACCGCATTGGACAGACATTTTATTGAACGAGTCTACAGAGTGGATTACTTTAACCAGATAAACATATTTCTTAATAACCAAATATAAATTATTGCATAACACATGCAATGCCGAGCTGAGATTGTACCATAAATGCAATACCGAGCCAAGATTGCACAACACGTCCAATACCAGCACACGATGTTCAGCAGCGCCGCGCACGATATATATAGCATACGCACAGTGGTACGTGCCCCTTTTTTCACTTCAACCGCAGAACGGACAACATCTCCTTCTACAGCCAGCAACCGCTGACGTCACCACCCGCTACCTCAGCGACCGACCATACTGGCTGGTGCTTTAAGTCAAGTACGCTCGGAGCGACAATATCTCCATTGGGAAACTACCAAATGTCTTTCTTAAGGGGATTCGCAAATCATAGTAGTGTAGCGTCCATGTGAGCCGGTGCCTAAATATTTTACACTATTTTTCTTGTGCGGGTCCTACACGTCTCGTGCACGTATAAATTATATATATATATATACATTTTTTTTTTATAATTTACATAATTTTTATATAAAAAAAATAAAAATATTATATACATATTTTTTTTTGTTACATCACACTATAGCGACCCTCTCTGTACGGTGTAAAGACGAGAGGACTATATTACCACCTGGCTGGGCAGCGTTGTGAGGCGGGTAGGGGTAGGGTAGGGTCTGTAGGAAGGGATTTATTAATGCAAGCTTTGAAGAGACCCGGATTATATGAAGATTGAAAAACAAATGCCGGAAGCTCATCCCACATGTGAGCCGCCTTACGCAAAAATAAGTCGGAGAATCGACACGTTCTTATGAAACCGACATCAACTGTGAACGGGTGCACTGGGGATCAATGGTGCTAGTTCCTTCGAGCAGGTTTCATTAAAATACCTGTAGTACAGACACAGCATGCCTACAACACGTCTCGGCATTGGAGATGGTAACCGGTCTATTAACAACGGGCTATCAATCAGACGGACCGCCCTCCTTTGCACAGAATCAAGCAAGTTTATCAGGTATTTTGGAGCTCCAGCCCAGAGGTGACTACCAAATTCAATTGTTGTACATGCTTAAGATTTGTACAGGGTTAGCAGCTGGCCACTATTGAAGAATCTCCTAGCCCTATACAAGACGCCCAGTTTTTTGGAAGACTGATTTATTGGAGCTTCAATGGAGCCCCGATACTTGAGCTGGTCTGAAACAGTTACTCCAAGCATTTCAATGGAGTTTTTGCTGGAGAGGGCGCATTGACAGATCAAAACAGACAGTCATTACCTCTTTCAGTCAGACAATCTTTCTCTTTGCCGAAATCAGATAAGCTTAGATTTTTGAGACGTACATGGCACGAAATTAGGGAGTAGCTGGGACTCTTGTGCGATATTCAAACAAAAAATAACTTAAAATAAATTTAACATTAGGTTAAAAGATATTAATTAATAAATAATATTGTTCGAATATTAACCGATTTTCATCATTATGTCTCACTGCCTCTCAGTATCGTACTTCAAAACTATGGCAATTTGGGAAGTTTGAGAGATTTTAAACTGCCGTAATTGCAAATGAACATTATTTTTCAGGGGGGAAAACAGTATTAAGCCTCTTGTCCACACAACCTGAAGCAACTCGCATAACGTTCTGTAATCTCCTTAATTTCTTTAAGGAAGCATTTAAAAAGTACTCAAACTTGTTTCTTGGAAATCGGACGGAAAAGGAACAAAGTCATTAAAGTTATTTAGTACTGTTTTCTTTGTTAGCGCTTTCGTACAATATATATTTTTTGTATTATCTGCGTTAATATGACAATTTAAATTATAGTAATAGGGTTGTTTTGTATTGTTAATCCGTTTTATAATGAAAAACTCCAGCAAAGAAGCGCTCAACCTTTACGTAACTGAAGGTCAAAACATTTAAAGTATGATTTGAACGAGGGTCGCTAGGGGCCCCCCATAGTATCGTGAAGAAACCGTTACTCTGAAAATTCCTTTTGTTCTTTCTAGTAACATTTAGTTATTAGTTACTATAGTTTTAACAGGACGTCGCTAAAGATAGGTACCCTTTGACATCTCCAGCCGGACTCTCTCGACCCATCACCTTGCACTACAGTGATCATACGTCCATCACTTCTGAACACACTGACCGCCAGGTTCCTACCCACCCCTCTTATATTTTCCTACCCAGAATTTCAACTACTTCATTTCCTCAAAAAAATCCTCTACACAGCATCTCCAAAGGTAAAATAGGTCGTAAGGGAAAATTTCATTAGAGCCTCCTATATAAATAAAGACTATAAACCTTAAATTCTATGAAATACATCACAACACGTCTGAAAATAGGTGAAGTTTGAGAACAAGTTAAAGCGATAATATACCAAAGATATACCAAAAGTGGTGAATACACTTTATTAATATACATTGTATTCTATATATTCCTGTTGAAGAAAGCTTCGCTTCGAAACATGTATTATTAACTGGTCAGTGGCTGAGTTGGTCTCGCCCCTGGGTCGTGGGTTCAATTTCTCGGCTGGCTAAGTTCTCCATCACGACACAAGCAACATCTTCCGCTTACTGTGATGGTAGTAGGAGATTTTCAAATTTTGTCAGGTTATTCGTAACCAGGGAATATTTGTCTTTCTTTAAAAAAAAAGTACATGTTTTAATGCATTTATTAATAATGACGCCACAAAGTGAATACCAACGTTTTGAAGGAATTATAAAAATCTTATTTATTAGAAACCAACTGATATTAGGTAAGATTTAATGTGAGACCATATAATAAATAGAGATAAAGTAACACGCAAGGGAAAGAAACCAAAACAAGGGGACTCGAGCTAAGCGTGCAAAACAGCAAATAAGTAAAAAGGTTCGATTACTTTGTTTGAACCTTTTATAAATGTTTTTTAATTGGTTTACCGCAGTCAAAATCACGCAAAACAAACGTGGACGGCAGTGAACTGGATTAGGTGCCAAAATGGGTGTCATGTGACTTTTCTAAATTATATGCTACGCCAAGTCTATTCATTCTTCAGTGCAAAACACCCAAGCCCGGCGATCTGTCAAAGTGCTAACCGACGAGCTCTCGGAATTATTCTGTACATGTACATTTTTATCATCGAATCTTTACGCATGTCTTTTTCTCTTTTCTACCTTATTTTATTTGTATTTTTTCCAATTTTCAGCATGTTTATTTTTTATTTAATATAAATACATATAGAATATTTAATAGTACTGATATAATAGCTAATTACAAAAAATATATTAATTTATTTAACAAAAAGTGCCCAACTCAATAGAGAAAGATTTCTCGCATTTGAATTGGGGAGCACCGCCATCTAGCGAGAGTAGTGAATACATAAAAGTAATAGAAATAAAATTACATCAAGTTACAGTATACAAAATAACTATACTCCATTGGACACCATGAAACAGGCAGCCGCCTAGTATGGTGATTTAATGTACCTACTCCATGTAAATGTCTCCATTAAATATCATGAATTTTATAAATTAATAAAAATTCTAACTACTTCAATTGAAACCAGTTTACCGTGTTTCCCTGAATCAAAGAGTAGAAGTTATGGTATCCAGCTTCCAGTGACCTCCACTTGATTCCTCACTTCCCAGGAAGAAGGCAAGCAAAACACAACTGACGTCAGAATTACGTAGACATGCCTAAAATAAAATCTACCCATAACATTTTGAGCTGGAGGCGATGGTAACGGATAACCCATTTTGGCACTAGACCCGGTATCGCATTTTTTTTAATAAACTCCGCTATCATTCACACGCTGACTGCCGTCTAATGATCATCGGAAGATTACTTAATATATTGCTCTTATCCTTTTATTGACAGTTTAGGTTGGTTTTGGATGTTGGTACGGTAACCACGGGAAGGATATAGCGATAAATTCCACACAATTGTAAAAAGGGCAATTGATCATTAGCAGATTTGCTTTTTGAAAAGTTACTAATACTTTGCAGTGCAATGCGACTTGTCTGCATAATGCAGGGATTTATTTATTGGGAAATCATTGAAAAGGACATGCCTAGAGGCTCACCCCTCACCTTTCAAAATTTAGCTTCTTCTCTTTTCTGTGCAAAACACCATTACCGGGTAATGTTTAAAGCTGCTAAACTGATAAGTTTGCTGAATTATTCTAACTGCTTCAGTTTACTGTATTTCCCTGAATCAAGGAGTAGAGGTTATGGGTGCCGGCTGCCAGCGACCTCCACGTGTTTCCACGCTCCCGGGGAAGGAGGCATGCAAAACACAAAGCCGGGCGATGTGTAAAACTGCTAAACTGACGAGCTTGCGGAATTATTCTTCCAAACGAAATGAGACGGCCACCCTTCGTGATTTAGTGCTCATAAAATGGCGTCGTTTTACCCTAAACGCTAAAGAGCTGTAAAGGATGAAGCGAACTTGACGGATTATTTGTATAGGGGTTTCTCGATGCGTCGTGATTCGTAGATAACTTTCATATAGAAAACGGAAAGATGAACAATACCGGGTTACGAATAAAGGTCTATTAACATCTACCAGCACCGCGCAGTGCAGAGCAGTAGAGTACGTAAATGCCCAAATTAGCCCAATGTATCCGCGCATGCGTGAGCCAGCACCGGCCGAGATTTTCGGCTAGAGTATTTTGATGGTGCTGGTGGTTGCTGGTGACGTCTAAGTCTGCACAGTTATCATGAATACATACTGTTAACACCGCACCTTGACATCCCCCTCAGCTGGCGTCAATAGATGCAGATATTGCTAGAGGCAATATAGGTTATAGAATAATAATAAATATGGGAATAGGATTATAAAATCCTCAAGCATGTTGTGGCGGACGCTACCGCTCAGTTGGCAGTTCAATTGACAATCGTATTCGCGTCTGTGATGTGCTACACGGTGTAATGTGAATACTTGTGTCTGTGCTGTACCTGCCACGTTACATGTTGCTGGTAGATGTAAATAAACCTTAACCCAACATTTGAAATAATTCTATTACCATCGTACTGAGTGGAAATATTGCTTGTGTCGTGTTGAAGGAATTAGCCAGCTGAGGAATACAAGAGGGCCGGGTAGTTATCCGATACATTTGTCAACTCGGTCACTAGCCTTTTAGCTTTTCGCTGCGTAGAATTATCGATAAGTAAAAAGTATTCGTCGTCATTAAAACGCATCTATTTGGTACAGCATATGTTTTTGAACTGAGAAGCGGGGTGACGTATTATATAATGTATATGTTAATTCCACCATTGCAGCTGGGTTAGAAACGCAATGGTTTTCTTGCATCAGCAGCTACGTCTTTGTATCGGACTAGGTCATGAGGGAAATCGAAGACGATGACGTCTCATCCCTGATGGTCTTCGTTTTCTATTTTCCCGACTCCAGGTCTTGGCGGCGGATGTCTCTGCCCACCAACTGCGCGATGATCCAGATCGAGAGGCCGATAGAGGGAGACTCTTTGACCTCTCCAGCAGGACTCTTTCGACCCATCATCGCCTTGCACCGCAGTGGGAGGGATGGATTCATACGTCCGTCACTTTTGGACGCATTAACCCCCAAATTTCTACCCACCACTCCTACGTTTTTCCTGCTTGGAACTTCCTCTCCTACCTTTCCTTTATAATAATAATAGTTCTTTATTCCAGAAGATATGCAGGGGTAGTGCAATGCAATACGTTCCATAAGTGATGATAATACAAACAAAAAAATAAAAATAGGTACCTGAAATAAGAGGAAGAATAAAAAGAAAATAAAAACATTGAAAAAGATTACTCAGTAAAATATGTAAAATAAGTTCATTCACTAAGAGAGAAAAGAAAAATGATCAAGTTTATTGTGGATATTTTATGGTTTCTCTTTAAAAGACCCTCCACATAACATAGGCCTTGAAGGAAATGATTTTCTTCAAGGCATCAAATGTAGAGTTTTTTTTAAAATTTATAATCTATGTGCTGGAACTCACATATCTGGTAGTCATTGTTCCTCAATTCGGTGGTGTCAATCAAGAAAAATTAATCGTTGAAGAAAATAATATTAACATAACCTAAATGAAACACGAAACCGGAAAAAACAACAGAAAATAAAAAGATATCAGTCGCATCTGGGACACGAACCCAGGATCTCTCCCTATCCGGGGTAACCGCTTTACCAACTTATCTAATGAGACTAGTTCAATTTTGGTCATCTTCATCAATATCGTATCTCAAATTCAAGATTTGTCAATTTTATTCTCCATTTTTAATTCCATATTCTTGGCAGCTATCTTCACGATGATTACAAAGTTCTTCACGACCACAATTGCAAACTAGACAGTGTCTCGGATGGATATCCGATTTCTTTATTTATATGAGACATCTATTGACTTTTTATAAAAGTCTAAGGAATATATTCAATTTTTAATTATCAATTATTTTATTTGAGATTTAGAAACCTCATTGTAATATTTAATCATTGAAGAAAATAATATTAACATAACCTAAATGAAATACAAAACAACACAAAATAAAAAGATTTCACTCGCATCTGGGACACGAACCCTGGAACTCTATTTCAGATGTGACTGAAATCTTTTTAATTTCTTCAATGATTAAATATTGCAATGAGGTTTTTAAATATCAATAAAAATAATTCATAATTAAAAATTGAATCTATAAAATGTTTCCACCACAAATCATGACATTTGGTCACATACTTTGTGCACTTAGGTACTTCATTATAAGCACTGTAGATTATTTAGGCTTTTTTGTTGAGATATCCACGGTTGATCCATTTTAAAAGTTTCAGTTTCAATAAATTCTACAAGATTTCACAACAAAAAAATTCTTTGTAAGGTGACTTTCCGAACGATAAGAATCAAAAGCTTTTATTAGTTTATCCTTGGGCCTATTCAAATTTTCGGCTGCGGCGCTTTCTTTATATGTGCTATGGTCGATGTTTTGGATAGGGTCCGTTTTATATATAGTGAGCACAAAAAAGTTGAAAGCCTCTGGTCTAAAGACTGACGAAGGGCCACCATTCAGTTTATGTTTTGTCTATGTGATTTGTAGCCGCAAGGCAATTTCGGTTTTTGCCTAAGAACTAACTTTAAAACGATTTTTTTAGAAAAGTGTAGTTTTCTAGGATTATAATGCATTGTGTCAAAAATGTTTACCGTTTTATGAATTATTAGTGTTTGCTTCATTGAAAATAGTGTTAACTCTTAAAATATATACATGTACATAATGGAAACGTTCCTTGAAATGGCTTTAGCATTGCTTAGTGGCTAGATCTAAATTACCAGATACTTCCCCACCTTAATTTTACCAATATCCTATCCTCCACACGTCCTTCAGGTTCACAATATACCCCAATCGGAGACACAATAGTCCCACTGGCTTCGGGCAGTTAAGAAATTCAAAACATTGCTTGAAATGGCAATAGGTGTATTTTGTGACAAACCTGAATATCTAGGCACCCCCCAACCAGGGGCGTGCAATCCATCCCACGAAAATGTGAAAAATATTATTCATTTATTTATATAAACTGGGTGTTTATAGATGTTCACACATTCGTGAGAACAATCTAATTAATATACACAAATTAGATAAAACTACAAATAATCAACCAAAGGATACACAAACCCAAAAATTACAAAAACTCACAATGATACATAATACAATAGAAAAAAAGACACAAAGAGAGGCACGAGTGATACATAATATAATCAGCCCAATCATTGCTATATATTTTTTTAAGTAATAGCAGAAAATTTTTCTGAAACTGTACAAATTATTGACAAAAATGTCAACATTAGCACACTCTATCTGTTAAAATTAATAAAATCATCTCTTCCAAAAATACACGCGAAGTACCAACTACAAAACGCAGCGCCGCGCGGGCCACATCGACCGCGTGTCTATAACGTGTCAAAGTGTGCAAAATGACGAACACATCATGTTCGTTGATCCTATTCAATACTTTAAAACGTAACCGTGTGTGCAATGAAAGTGCAAAGACGAGCACTCAGTGTAAAGTCAAACACGCTCAGTAGGAGATTTTGGCTTTGCAGTCCACTTGTGAAAAGGACGCTATTTCTTGCGTTCTGTACAACTCTTTACACATGCGAGCTCTGGGCGAACTTCAAGAAGGGTAGCATGGAAAGAGTTCGCACAGTACAACAAAGCCTATCGCGCGATGTTCGGTCTTTCCAGACACTGCAGTGTCTCCAACATGCTCACGGAAGGGCGAGTTCCTGGCTTTGCAGCCCTCATAAGAATACGGGTGGCAGGATTTAGGGAGATGGTAAACAAATCCGAAAATGTCCTCATCTTTGAATCTCGCCAGAGTCCAGATTCCAGCATAGAATAAAGATGGAGAAATATATTAGCTCCATCAATCTCAATTACAATAATTCACTAACATCATATTTTATTATGTTCTCCTTATACTTCTATTTTCATGAATATATATTATTTATGTTATTTCTACATATTTTATGGGATGTGTAGGACTGCACTAACCTCCCCACATTCCCTAAGAAATAAACTATTACTATTATTATTAATGCATGTCAAGGGATTCATTTGTTTTAGTCTGTAAAAGGCAGTGCTTTTCGGCAATCCCAGCAAATGTAGCAATTAGTGCCATCTGTTGGTACAACAACGTCACCATCGAAATGATAATATTATCAGGTTGGCTTTCTTTCGAGATATTGTATGCGTTATTTGACGGAAAGGGGGGGGGGGTTTATATATCAAGTAATTTGCTTGTGATATGCATAAATTAAGCGGTTATTTGGATATTTGATATGTCTTAGGTAATTCCAACCAACATAAGCTAAAGTCAGCATCTTAGCCATTCTCAACAAAAAAATTGCATGATGGATGTTGTCTGGGGTAATTTTTATTTTAACATCAATTCATTTACTGCCTATCCTGGTTACCAACTTTGTGTACGCCACTGCTCTCAAACTTCCCCCTTCCCATCTCAAAATTTTACCGTTTCATTTATTTTAAATTATATATTCCCTTAGAAGAAATAAACTAAACGTTCTTATTAAAAACTTTAAAAATTGTTAAAAAGAAAAAGACTCGATCACAGGAGAAAGAAAACTGACCATTGTTTCTTTTTTTTTTAATTATAAATTCTGAGCTACACTGTTTATAAGTTTTAAATTTTTTTATTGTATAATGTTAATTACATACAATGGGAACTTGTACCCGCTAAGCCACTGCAAGTATCTTGTCAGCAAGAGTTTAGTTCAACAATATTATATAAAATAACAATAAATAACAATCATCATACAAATGTAGCGCAATGATAAAACAATATAGGTGTATGCATATTGTGTTCAATGTATAAGTTGAAAAAATATTTAAAAAAATATATGAAAACAGAATGACAGTTTTGTTATGATGATACTAGAGTCCAATTGCATAATATCGATTTAAATAATATTACAAAAATATCAGCAAGTATTAAACAAATTGAGAAATAAAAAACAGTAGAACAGTTTTGTTACAGTGAGGATAGACTTAATATAATAGTAGCACCTAAATAATTTTAAAGATACCCACAGCTACATGAAGGTACCTGTACAACACAACAAGCATAAAGACCTTTTTCAACGTCACCATTCACAATGTTTAAAATGCACCTTACTCATTTTTTTCATACCAAAATATTCTTTGTGTGAAGTTTAGACATTTTTTTTTGCAATGTCTAATTTGTAAACGATTGTAACTAATTATGATTGCATGCAATCATTGTTTTAGTACTTACACTTTTATCTAAGTAAACATTTGTTCTATAATTTCTTCAAACGATTGGTATTCACTTTCTGGCGTCATTATTAATTAATTAAAAAAATATACTTTGTTTACACCACTTTATAAATGTACATAAACATTTACATGTTGCAATTCTGTCGAAACATATAGATGTTTATGTATATTTATAAAGTGGTGTAAACAAAGTACATATTTTAATTAATTAATTATACATGTACTTTATTTGCACCCCTTTATAAATATAAATACACATATACTTTGTTTAAACCGCTTTATAAATATACATAAACATCTACATGTTGCAATTCTGTCGAAACATGTAGATGTTTATGTATATTTATAAAGTGGTGTAAACAAAGTATATGTGTATGTATATTTATATAGTGGTGTAAACAAAGTATATATTTTTAAATTAATTAATTATGACGCCAGAAAGTGAATACCAATCGTTTAAAGAAATTATAGAAGTGGTGTAAACAAAGTATATTTTTTAATTAATTAATTAAATATTTCTTTTATAGACATTTATCTTTTCTCGGAAGGTTTTTTCAATTGGGATGAGTGTTTTAGATTAATAATTATTGTTTATAAAAATAATAATTGTTACCCTTTGCACTATGCACAAAAATCTTGTCTTAAGTTTTTAAGAACTTTAGTTTATCAATTAATAAATATTTCTTCATTCAGTTTTTTTTACTAACACGTGTTTGAAAACTGTAACCACCTAACATAATGTGAAAGCCCCATGGGCTTACAAAATATTGAATAAATAAATAAATCCCCCTCCCCTTTAAACTTTCTTCAGCCTAACAACAAATCCCAAGAGTTATTTGATTATGCTCAGTTATTTTGGTGAAAGCGCTATGATAGTGTTTTTCATTTTATATTTTCGTATAGCCATCGTTGCAACGCATCCCCTCACTACTTCACCCTCTGCTTTAACTGTCCCGGCCGTAAACCAGGAAGCCATGAATCAGTCACCCCACAAAGTTCTTTACGGGATTTTTATGGGTTATTGTAACGCTAAAAGGAAGCGAATTGATGGGTGTAATTACTATTCCTGCCACGGGATTCGAAACTCGTCAAATACCACTGCTAATAAAGAGGTTTAGGGGATGTTACACGAAAACCGATCGTTAATTTGTGTCTGCATGGCAAAAGGTCTTGATATTATAAGAGCCCCAGACAATACATATACTCTTTTTTTAGTTAGAGTGCTAGTGTTAGCCAAACATCGACAAGATAAAAGTTGCATCATTTCTATCGGTACCAGATGTACTACAAATATATGGCAAAAAAGTACTTTTAAAACCTGCTTCCACCTTGCCTTACACCACTTTTCAAATTAAATGGATTCAGAAACAATAATTCTGGGACTAACTACCAATACATGCACCCATTTCTCGCCTACATACACCTGGAAACAAATTCACCTCTGCTATAGATATATTTAATATAAGTTTACCCATGTTTAAAAGATACCTGAATGATAGTTTATATGTTGCAACCATTATAAGAGCATCGCATAGGAGCTATTGTAGAATTTTTTTTTTAAATTACCTTTTTACTTATCTATAATCCAAAAACTTGTTCCTCTTTTTTCTTTCTCTGTATCATGCACTATATTAATTATGATCCATAATATAAAAACAAGTTTTTTTTTCACACTTTCGTGCACTGATATTATATCATATTATGCACTTGTATATTACGTATCATGTATACCAGGCTATTACGATTTTAATTTTTTTTTTAAATATTGTATTATTTACAAATCAAAACCTTTTCACTTTATAACTTCTCTGTGTCATGCACTTATATATTATTATATATATATATCATAAATATGCTTCACTTTTATACCTACTATGCATCATGTTCTTTTTTTATTAACTTTAAACCTAATAAAAATTAATAAATAAATAAATGAAAACTCACCAGACAATTTCACAACATTATCTTACTGCGTATGCCAAATTGAAATACTCGCTATTATACGAGTATCTTCAAAAACAGCTCTTCTTCGTTTTTAACACAGTTATCAAAAGCTTTACTTAGATCAAGAAAACAGATATATTTGGTAATATATATGCACATATCAGAGATATATGGAATGTATCATTATTACAATACAAACATGTACTCACAAACTCATTTATCTACTCTGATATATTCACTGTGGATGTTCTTGTGTAAATTTATTACTTACTACGAAATATTAAACATATATCTCTAACATAATAACGTATTTAATAATTGAAAATATTTATGATGTATTGAAATATTATAAACCATTTAAGTTGAAATATTTTTTTTTTTTTTTTTTAAATTATATTTTTTCTTCCTTAATCAGACCTAATCTTTATATACCTTCAATAGACGCTTAATCTTGCTTTGTTATTTACAGATATTCTTGAATATTATGTTTATTTTTTTACAAGCTCATACGAGGTCTTTATTGCTTACGTATTTTTCATATTACATTCTATATCTTAATTTATGTTATACTATGTAAAAGCCGAATGGTGTTAATGATTAAAAAATAAAATAAATAAATAAAATATATTGGCGTTTTCATTAGTTTCTTTTAATGAATAATAATAATAATAATAATAATATCTTTTTTTTTATAACAAAATAACAAACAATGATATCCTCACTGGGATTTCCAGTGCTGAGGATTTCATTTACAAAATATTAAATTCATTATATTAATTTGATGTCTTGATGAAAAAAATAAAATAATTGTAAGGTGAGGTGTTTTAAGTGCAATTGAGTGGTTAGTTAGTGGTTGGTTTCGGCGTTAGTCTGTATTTGGTGTTAATATATTTTCTATTTCAGATCTCCCTATGTAACGTATCCAGTGTTTATTTGATTTTAAATTTATTATGATTGTTGCGATTTTTGAAAGATAGTGGGATTTTTTGTAGAGTTTAGTACCATAGTATAAAAAGATTTTTTGTATAAATGTTGTGTTTGTGTTTTCTTGTATATGTTTTTGACTCTGAGATCTAGTGCTTCTAATATGTGTGATTGTTGTTATTTTAATTTATTTTTGGTGTTTGTGAATGAAGTAGTATTGTTTTAGAGTATAATTGTTTTATGGACATAATGTTAAGTCTGTTAAAGATTTCGTCAGTGCTAGTTCTTACACGGACTTTGACTATAATTTTCATAATGGCTTTTTGTGTTCTAATGAGTAAATTAAGTATATTTTCATTAGAACTACCCCATCCGATAATACCATATTTTAATAGTAATTTGCAGAGAGCCATGCAAACCTTAATCAAATCTTCTGTCCTGATTGTTTTAAAAAAGGGAAGTTAATTTTGTTATTTAAATAAATAATGTGGTCAGTCCACTTGATATTTTTTTACATCTAGATACGTAATATGGTTAACATTTTCCAATGATTGGGAAATATATCAAGCATTTTAATGTGGTAAGCTATGAATTTTCAAGTTTAAGTGTGTTTCTGAATTTTTAGTGTTGTTTATTTAAAAAGTGGTGAATTATAATGAAATATACTGAAATAGATTTTAAAACCTCTCTAGCAAACAGTACCTAAAGAAGCAATTAGATAAATGGCAATAATTGTCTATGCTCACAGGAGCGGCCCTCCGACATGCCGCCACTATAATGAGAACGTTTCGTTTATATCGTCTCTCTAGCCGCAAGCTGATTCGCTTCTTCTCAGTGTACTAACCTCATTACTTTACATTTTCCAAATGATTATATATTGGTGGATAAATGTTCATATTACAATAATTCACTAACATCTATTGTTTTGGCATCTTAAATGCATAATTGTCGACTACTCATCTCCCCCTTCCCCCCGATCAGATCCCTTTTGTCACTGGAAGAAGATAGTGCTGAATTTCAGTTCGATCTCAAACCGCTCGTCGCGCAGTAACAAAAAGTGTTCAACGCCGCGACTGGAGCAACTGGCCAATTCTTGATTACCGTGAAGTTTCAGTGAGGTGAATTAAGTGCTTAAGTGTATCCACGAACCAAGGTAGGCCTATTCAATTTCAGTGGCATCCTCCTGTTTCTCTTCAGTCCTTTCTATCACCTTTTTCTCATCTGGTCCTCCAGATTAACTTCGCTAACCCAGAATTGGGATTCTATCAGAGCTGTCGAAATATCTATTATGTTCTCTTTACATTTCCATTTTTTATGAATATATATTATCTATGTTATTTGTATATACTTTATGGGATGTGTGGGACCGCACTAACCTACCCACATTCCGGAATAAATAAATTATTATTTTTATTGTTATTTAATAATTCCGCGGTACTGCACCGTTATATTGGTGACCCCAACGTGATAGAAAATTTTTAATTTCACATGTAAGTCAAATTACGAATACAATGCTGCGGTACCGCTTACAATATACCTACGTATATAACCTGACTAACAGACTAAAAGGAAGTCATGTACTTACAGTACCAGGTGAAAAAAACTGAAATTTTTTCGTTTTTTTTTTAAATGGCTAATACGTCCAACAATCCCCTGTTGTTTCACGTCCAAATACAGGATGGTTATAAACTTATCCGTCGAACCATTTATCACGCGGGCAATACATCAAGCGGACGTTTTATTTCGCAACACCCGATACAAACTGCTCGGAGTTGCCTCCTAGGAACTTCAGAACACTAGAGGTTTTTAAAAAAATAAATTAAAAAACTGAAACACAAAAGAGCAAAGGGGGTAAGTTATCGATGGACTTAGCAATTGCTTGCTGTGACTTTCCTTACAATTTTTTTTGCTTCTCAATTCAATCTTATTATTTATTTATTAATTTTATACTGAATATGATCGATAAGTGACTGAGCTCGAGCTCCGATGCTGTGTACTCAGTGAATAGGGTACAAATTTAGAGTTTAGTAATTTTTAGGTTGCATACAAATGAATAATTTACATTTATTAATTATGTAAACCATTTTATCAGCGCAAATACGTACGTACGTAAAATATTGTGTATAAGTGCAGAAAATGATGAAAAAACATCGGCAGACCGCCGGTTACTACTAACGACCGCGCATCGTAGCACGGCGAGCGAAATCCGTACCCCTCTCGCCCACTATCGCACCACTCTGCAAGTTATCAACGCACGCAGAATATATGTAACGTTTATATCTATAAACTATTTATTCCTGTATTTCCGTTTTTTTTTTCTGTTTTGTTCAACAATTATTTATGTATTTTAATTATTTTATCCAATTCATAATGCATTTCTGTAAAACTCCTAAAGCGTGTACTTTGTGTTTAGTATATTTACAGATATATTAAATTAATAAGAGACATGTCAAAGCAGTTGACAACACGGTTACATCTCACTAGGTGTGAAACGCCTGTCTTACGATGGCATGTTACAGGGGTGATTGTTCAGCTAGGACATTTAGATGACAAGTAGATTAATTGATTACAATAAAATTTTAAAAAAATTCAAAAGCATTCCAATTTAAGGGTATGAAAGAATTTAGAAACTCACAGGTTTATTGGAGGTGACCAAGGATCTTACTTTTAAAGGAACTTTTGTTTTGCGTATTTCTGATGTCACTAGATAGGGAATTAAATAGCTTAATAGCATCGTATTTAAAATTTATTTGTCCATAAGAGGTTTTACAAACTGGAATATTAAAAGATTTTACATGTGATTGTTTTAGGGCTCTAGTTCTTGTTATTTCTTCAAATATATGGATATTTTTTAATCGATGCAGCTCAATATTTTTGGAATATGTTTTAGTCAAGTTGGGAACATTTACCATCTTAAAAATAAAATCAGTTCAATTTATTTTTATAACTTATTGAAGTTTGTAAACTTTATTGTAATATTTTAATCATTGAAGCAGATAATATTAACACATCCCAAATGAACCACGAAACTGAAAAAAAAGCAGAAATTAAAAAGATTTCAGTCGCATCTGGGACTCGAACCCAGGACCTCTACCTATCCGGGGTAACCGCTTAACCAACTTAGCTAATGAGACCAGTTCAATTTACGCCATTTACACCGATTTCATACTTCATGTTCAAGATTTGTCAATAGTATTCTCCATTTTTATAAATCCCATATTATTGGCTGCTATCCTTATGATGATTGCAAAGTTTCATCCAGAACTCAATTGTAATCTGGAAAGAGTCTCGGATATACCTACCCGATTTTTATTTATATGAGACATCTATTGACTTATTTTACAAGTCTGGTTCATTTGGGATGTGTTAATATTATCTTCTTCAATGATTAAAATATTACAATGAGGTTTACAAACTTCAATAAGTTATAAAAAAAAGGAATATTTTCTTTACAGACTGGAAAAGCGTGCAAAAACTCGGGCGAAATCGAATAGTGACTGCTTGTTACCAAGAAAGAAAAGCTATGCTTTTCGTCAGTTGCTTTCTTTGCAAGATAATTTGATAAAATTACGTAACATAGTGAAGTTGTACATACGCTATGACAGGCGACCGCAGACCTCAAGAGTTACCAGCCATAACGAAAAAGAATGCGAAATATTTCTGGTTATTATTAAAGGTTTCGACGGCCTCCATGGTCTTGGGGAAAGGCTCTCGACTACGAATCCGAAGGTCGCGGGTTCAAATACCGGCGTGCGCAAGTAAATTTTATTTAATTAATTTGTGCTGTTTCACAATTAATTAATTTAAAAATAATATGCAGTATATTTGCGCATGTTCCAGAGTGGAAGATACTCTCAGTCTCACACTGGTGAATGACCACAATTCAGAATTGAAACGTTGCTTTAAATGGATTTTAGCCGTGTTTGGTGACCAGATCTGAATAGCCAGGTATTTCCCCTTTTCACCACCTTCCTCTCCCCCTTCTCCTTCCCCTCCCCAATACATTCAGCCTCACAACATTCCCCAATTGGGAATGCCATAGTCTCACTGGCTCCAGACGGTTGGGAGCAGTTTGGGACTCTTGTGTGGGATTCATATAAAAAAAAAAGTTATTGTTAGGAGGAACGGCTGCGCTGCCTGTTTCAAGCATAACTTAATTTTGGATTTGAGGCCAAAATACCCATCTAAACTGAATGACATATTTTTAAAATTAAAGTTTAGTAAATATCTAGTACGGATGAGAAGTATTTTATTTATTTTTGTTTTAAATTATAACGTATAGGCCAAGAATTTTTTTTTCATTATTTAAGAGGCAACTCAACAAATTGTTTGCGGGTTTACTGTATTTTATTTTTAAATAATCTAATTTGCTATGTAAATATGATTGTGTTCAAAAATATAAAAACAAAACATTTTTAAAAAAAGGCCTTTTTTTCGGGGCCATATTTTAAATTATGTACGGATAATGTGTGTTGCAACGTTAATTGGTCGTTTTTATTTGAATTAAAACTCCACCATAATGCTTATTTTAATTATTTTTTAAATTTTTATTTCATTATATTTTCAAAACAAACGTGGTAAAACTTTTTTTTACATCACAGTTAGCCCCCAAATAATTGTTAAAGATGCCTCTAAAATCGTGAAAAATCGATTCCTTTAATGACCTAATGTAAAACATAATGTAAAACAAGAATAAATAAATTACTTCTGATCCGTCCTATATTTAATACACTTTTGATGAAACAAAGATCATTAGGTTTAGGTGAGTAATACGGGAAGCTGGGGAATTTTTCATTTGGTTAGTTCTGCATACGGGCGAATGAAAAAAGTCAGTTTGTCGGGTTGGTCTTGACGGGATGTGGAATTTTATACAATTGGTAAGCTCAGGTGAGTCCAGGCCATTATTAAGTATGTCATTTAGAAAACAAACTCAGATATCAAACAAAACTCTCGTTGTATACCCCCATCAGAATGGGAGTCCTAAAGAAAGCATCATATTGAAACTTTAACTAAAAAAAGACTTTAAGAAATGCTTCAATGAAATAAAGTAAAGAGGCTTCAACTATATTATTCTCTTTCCATCTTTGCTCGAGGGAAACAATTAGTGACATCTTTATGTGACATTTGAAGGGACGAATTGGGAAACAATTGTCGGCGACATTTTTGACAGTTGACAGAAATTTAATTTATTTAACACTTTGTTAAAAAAACGATCAATCTCGTTTATGAAAAGGCCCTTGAAATTATAATAATGGAACTGTTTGAACGTAATGTTTTAAAAAAGGTAATGGAATTTCAGGAGCCCGTTGTTACGAAATAACGAATGTTTTAGACATGTCGAGCGGATGGACGGAGAAAGAATGTCTACAAAATTAATATTTTAAACAACTAACTAACTATCACGCCATTTCTCCGTCACACTAGTTGTTTCATTCAAATTCATTTGTCATCGTCCACATGCTCTTCCGTTATTGTGACATCCAATTTATTACAGTCTGACTCAAGTATTTGATGGACTTGATGGGTCATATCTTCATTGAACATCTCCGACTTCTTCTACCATTCATTTCCACGTCATATATTCCCCTCACACCCCTTTTTTCGTTCATCCACTTAAAAATGCGAAATATTTCTGATCGAAATGGATTTTGACCATGGTTATTGTAACGAACTCGAACTGAGAATAAAACGGTCATGTTCAAATATTTAATTCACAATAAAAATTAACAAATATGTGTACATATATATTATATGAGTGTCTGAAGCCAGTGAGACTATGGCATCCCCAATTGGGGTATGTTGAGGGTGAAGGTAAAGGAGATGGGGAAAAGGAAGGTGTAAAGTATCTGGCTATTCAGATCAGCCATTTCAAGCAACGTTTCAATTCTGAATGGTGGTCTTTCACCAGGGTGATACTGAAAGAATATATATGTTATTTTTAATAAATAAATTGTGAAAGTGTCACAAAATTAATCAAATAAAATTTACTTGCACACGCCGGGGTTTGAATACGCGACCTCCGGATTCAAAGTCGTAACCACTCAACCACGTAGGCCGACATAACTTAATATAAAAACTGCACACAACCTACCATTGATCATAGACCAATTCACGCCACTGCCGGTTAGGGATGCCATAGTCCTACAGACTGGCTAACAAAAGTTACGGAAAAACTTTTTACTATGGTTATAGAACTTTAAAAAATTGTGGCTTTTGACAAAAAATACACGAAGTGTTTATAATGAATGCGCTATGGTTCCTCGATCAGCCCAAATTTGTTAGTCTTGGACTTATGGATGGATTGATTTCGTTCGAGAAGCTGTTGACGTGGATGGGTATTGTTAACTTGTTAGATTAAAACGTAATGTTTAACACTGATATTATATTTGTTACGAATAAGACAATGGTCTAGTAATGCTTAATCTTTATAGTAAGTTATTGGAAGGCTGTTGTTTTACTGAGAGTTTGATGATAAAGAATTAAGAATGAATAAATAAATCGGAGACACTGTCTAGTTTGCAATTGTGTTCCTTGGAAACTTTGTAATCATTAAAAGATGCTGCCAATAATATGGGATAAAAAATGGAGAACAGTATTGAAAAGTCTTGAATTTGAGATATGATATCGATGACGATGACATAAATTGAACTGGTCTCATAAGCTAAGTTGGTTAAGCGGTTGCCCCGGATATGCAGAGGTCCTGGGTTCGAGTCCCAGATGCGACTGAAATCTTTTTATTTTCTGTCGTTTTTTTTTCGTTTTCATGTTTCATTTAGGTTAAGTTAATATTATTTTCTACAGTGATTTAGTATTAAAATGAGGTTTTTAAATCTCAATAAAAATAAACAACAATTAAAAATTGAAAGAAGAATGTGGCGTTTGTTGTTATTCATAAGTTTGACAGTTTGAAAAACATGGAAATCAATGATTTGCATTATTTGAGAGAAACGATTTTCCATTATTTGGTTGTTTTCACACTGAGTAGTCTCTAATATAAAGGGGCAATCACATTCTGAATTGAACTAAAAATACGTACTAACTAACTAACTAACCGTCACGTTGTTTCTCCGCAGGGGTAGGCAGAGAGGACGGACCGCCCAACAACTCGATCTTGGCGTACACTTCTTGCTTCATTCACAGTCTGACATGGCCCGACTTAAGTATTTGATTCATTTGATAGTGCCGTGTCTTCGTCGGGCGTCCCCAACTTCTTCTTCCATTCATATTCGCGTCATATATTCTCCTTACACTCCTTTCTTACATGCCCAAACTATCTAAACGTCCCTTTCTTAATCTTACCGATTACGCTTACATCAGCCTTCCATTCTTTACGAATCTCAACATTTTTACACTATCGTAAATGGTTTTACCACACATTCGCCTCAAAGATCTCATATCTACAGCATTATTATTTATTTATTATTAATAAAGTTTTTAATACAGCAGGACTGGGTGTATAGTGAAAACCCAATCTGCCATAATACATGAAATACATTAAAAATATAAATAGAGAAATTAATATAATAAAAATATGTATTATTTTTTTTTAAATTTATTTTTTTATTTAATATGATTATTTTTTTTACAGAGAGTATATAAAAATAAGACATGATTCATATAGTGTAACAAAAAATATAATATAGCTATTCCTCACCATAAAGAAACAAGGTTCTTGTGTTTGGTGAGTGATTATCGCTTAATTAATCAAATCATAACTTGAAATATTGTTGTACAATAGCAGGAAAATATGAACTTGTCGTGTAAATTTTGTAATTTATCACTAGTAATAGTATTAAAAAAAAGAAAAGAAAGTAGAAGAAAAGAAGAGAAGATAATAATAAAAGACAAAAAATCTAATAATAATAAAAAAAATTGTTACAGTAATTGTTATTTTTTAATCTATGTTGAAATTCATGGATATTTTCTATAATTTTAAGATCAGATGGCAGATTGTTAAAAAAAGTTATTCCTAGATATAGGTATGTGTTTTGCGTATGCTTAGTATTGAATGGCGGGATTTTAATGTTTTGCTGATACCTTGCGGATATATTAAATTGTAATTTATTTAACATTTTTTCTTTAAAGATTTGAATAATTGCATATTTTTTATAAATTTTATCTACTGTAGGTACATTGAATATTGTAAAAAGCTTTTCAGTGGAAAATGATGATGGTTTTTTTAAAATTACCTTTATTATCAATCTTTGAATTATTTTAAGTGGACTTAAAATATTATCATATGTTCCCCCCCAGCCAATAATTCCATATTGTAAAATAGACTGTACAATTGCATAGTACACTCTTTTTAGGTTTTCTAGTCTAAGAATATTTCTTAGTCTTATAAATATATATATACATTTTCTAATTCGTTTAACAAGTTCACAAATATGTGTTTTCCATTTAAAATGCTGGTCTATATATACACCAAGGTATTTAATTTTGGAAGTTGGACTAAGTATTGAACATGCTTGATTACAATTGATTCTGTTGCAGTTACTTTGGTGTATTATAATTTATTATTTTTATTTCTGGTTTTGATTTAAATTTATTGATAGAGAAAGGAATAAATTTTGTTTTTCCAGTGTTAAGGGAGAGTAGATTATTATCGAACCAATTTTTTTAATATATTAATATCAGTATTTGCTAGCTTGTTAATAGAATTCCAGTCAGTACCTTCAATTATTATGACAGTGTCGTCAGCATAAGATATTATTTTTCCGTTTAGCTTTTGCATGAATATGTCATTTACATAGATGATAAAAAGTAGAGGTCCCAGTACTGTACCTTGAGGTATGCCAAAATTACTTGTTTTTTTTATGACTAAGTACCTCGTTTATTTTTACCACTTGAGGACGTTTGAAAAGATAGCTTTTTATCCATTCCAGAGCTGTACTATTTATTCCAATGTTGCTTAATTTAATTATAAGTTTGTCATGAGATATGCTATCATTTACTTACTACTATTTACGTAATTTTATTTACATATTATTATTAACCTATTTTTATTTTTATGTATATATTATTATTTACCTATTTTTATTATTATGTACTTATTACTATTTACGTAACTTTATTTATATTTTATTTTACTTATTATTATTTACCTATTTTTATTATTATGTACTTATTACTATTTACTTATTAATAATTACTTATTATTATTATTTTATTATTATTATATATTTTTTATTATTTATTTACTATTAGTTACTTACTAATATTTACTATTTTTTATTCATGTATTATTATTTACTTATATTTACTGATTATTATTAAATTGTAAAGCCGCTCATCTCAACACAGGATTGTCCTAGTGAGATGTATGGCTAATGTTTTTGTTGTTTTCATAATTAAATTTAAGAATAAATAAATAGATAAATATTAAAATACATGAGAAGAAAATGAGAATTATCGATCATACGTGGTTTTAACACACATTCGACTCAGAGATCTCATTTCTACAGCATTCAGTCTACTTTCATCCTTCCTTTGCCAGTTCCATGCCTCGCTGCCGTACATGTCGGTATCAGAACTCCATTGTGGACTGCAAGCTTAGCTTCCTTGGACAACTTTTTGTTAGAGAATCACATTGAAATATGAAAAATCAAGTAATGATCTTACGTTTTTCATTTAATATATTTAGAGATGGTCCAGATTTGTGGGATAATATGTAAGATATATTTTGTCTGGCGTACCAAAAGGTATGAACCAATTTATTATGAATTTCAAAAGAAATTGCGGGTTTATTTTTAAAAATATTCATACAAAGAAAACTTCAGGCAAAAAATACGGCTTGGCTTATGATAAAAATATTCTTTGCTTCCTTTTATATATTGATATATCCGAGACACTATCTAAAAATATTGCAAATAAATTCGAGGAGAATCTTGTAGTCATCATAAAAAGGTAGCAGTCAAAAATACCCGGAAAAAATTAAAATGAAATCAGAATTAGAAATCGAAGTATGATACCGACAAAAATGACGGGACGGATTAGGGCAGCAGTAGCTCATTGGATTAAAGTGCAAGATCCCGGATAGACCATGATGTTCTAGTTTTGAGTCCCAGCTGCTAGCGTTATCTTTTTATTTTCTGTGTCTTTTCGGTTTCCTGTTTTATTTTGATAGCGGTTTATATTATCTTCATGGATTAAAAATATATTGCAATGACATTTATAAGCTTCAATAAGTTAGTCCAAAAAAAATTAATAAAATCATTTATTTTAATTAAATACGTTTTCAATTAAAAACTCGTATTTATATAAGAAATTAACCATTAATTCCCAGTACTTAAAAAAATAAATAAAGAAACGTTTCCAGATCACGAATAAAGTGAAAATATTTCAATTGGAAAAAATAATTGGAAGACCACCGTTCAGAGTCGAAATGTTCTTGAAATGGCTTTAGCAGTGTTTTTGTGAAAAGATTGGAATAGCCGGATGCTTCTTCATCTTCCTCTTTCTTATATCTCACCTCTCCACTACCGTCAGCCTCACAACATACCCCTCTAGGTAATGCCATAGTCCAACTGGCTCCAGACGGTTGGCAGTAGTTTGACTCTTGTGAGGTATTCATACTAAAAAAAACTTTCATGACTCTAGATCATTCAATACGTTTTAGAGAGACAGAGAGTTTTTTAGCCAAGACTTCAAGTACCTTTGTGGTCCTTGAGGTTGCTGTGTGATGGGTCATTTTAAATTTTTATACTATTTTATTTTATTTATTTTTGGGAAAATTAATAGCAAATTCACAATTTACACATATATAACAATAAATCACGCCAATTATAAATTTTCCGCTGCTGATGATAAATACTATGAGTAAAGTGTGACAATATACAGTTTTACATCAGTTAGTTTAAACAATGTCAGTCGGGGGAGGGGAGGGTGAAAAGAACATAGGAGTGGGATAAAGGTAAAAATGACTAGAGTAGATGGAAATGGAGGAAAAATAAAAGGAGAGGAAGATCTGGGAAGGAAAACTGTATGAGGCATTAATCCATCCCTCTCACAACGGTGCAAGGCGATGGGTGGAGAGAGTCCGGCTGGAGAGGTCAAGGAGTCTCCCTCGACAGACCTCTCCCGGATGCATCCGCCGCTAAGGCCAGGACAAACGTCACCCCATGACCCCGGGCACTACTGAGAAGTCACTAAACCTAGCGCACCACTCGGGGTGACCTATGACAGAGGTGTTGGTTATCCGATGAATGGTTCCCGGTCTGTCGGTACCCATCCCTGCCTCACAAATTGCATCATTGAAAATTCCAACAGTATAACATAATTCCATAGTGTGGTCGCCTCTCTGCAAAATGCATATTCATAATATAAAAAGAATCCAATTTTTTTTTTACGTTCCATAAATTTTATAGTTAACATAACATACCTTTAGAGCACATTAATTACTCATCGTTGATAAATATTTTAAATATTCCAACTTTAAAAAACAGAACGAAAATTAACAACCTAACCTTTTTAATAAAAATTAATAAATTGTAAATTCCATTGTTCTGAACTCCTGCATTTAATCAACTTGTACATACCCAAACGAACTACAAGACAAACATTAACATTTTACATATGTATATCCCGTTCCAACTATAGTTTGCATTCCCCAATTCGACGCTTACACAGTCTTGGTAACAAATACCTAAACGATATGGATATATTTGACAATAATCTAAACTTGGCAAATTTCAAAAAAAGTATGAACGAATTATTTCTACCTAGTTAATAAATTATTGTTAACTTCAACTTTTTACATTATTTAATTATTTATTATTAATGTTAATATTGACTTTGTGGATATTGTATTATTTATTTTTTTCTGTTCCATTATATTCCTGTGTATTTTTAGCTTCGGAGCAGTTTTATTTAAAAAAAATTTTAAGTATAACTTAACCCTTCTCAAGCCTAATTTAACTTTTGTGAATGTAAAAGCCCTCTGGAAGTTTAAATAATAATTTAAAAAAAAACCTTTTCCACGAGAAATGCGAAAATATTATAAAATTTACGTAACCCTATATAACATTAAATTCCATCATTACCCAAAAATAACATTGATTCAAGAAATAACATCTACGTAGAACGAAATAACGTAATTACACAACCAAGAATTATTTCCGCAATGTCGGCCGGTGTCTAACTGTTACACAGCTCGGTGGATTAATTGCAAATGATAAGACCGAGAAACCTGATTTCATTAGCTTTAACAAATGAATTATTCTGTCACAATTAGCGCTATAAATATTAATGATTAGGTACAGAAAGGCGTGGAATTGATTAAATCACAAATACAACAATAATAAAAGAAATATTTGACTGATGGGTCCTAGTTTAAAAGGTGAATAAAAATATAAATGAAAAATTGAAATACGATTAATTTTTTGTCGTGATGATTATAGATTAATACTAATAATATATTTATTATAATGTAAGTAGCTATATAAAAAAGGAAAATAGAAAATAATAAAAAAACAGTAGGTAATATGTAAAGAACTGAAATGCGTAGTTATAAGTTGAAGTTTCACATAACACGCCTCACTAGGCTAGCCTGTGTTGAGGCAGTAATTTTGCATACTATTTTATGACTTTATAATACCTATGCATATTTTTTTGTTTTTTTTTATATGAATACCGTACAAGAGTCCCAACTGCTCCCAACCGTCTGGAGCCAGTGAGACTATGGCATCCCCAATTGGGGAATGTCATGAGGCTGAAGGCATTGGGGATAGGAAGGAGAAGAGGACAGGAAGGTGGGGAAATACCTGGCTATTCAGATCCGGTCACCAAACACGGCTAAAAGAGATTTCAAGCATCGTTTCAATTCTGAATGGTGGTCTTTCACCAGGGCGAGACTGAGAGTATCTTCCAATCTGGAACGTGCGCAAATATACTATAACATACATTATTTTTAGTGAAAAAGCACAAATTAATTCAATAAAATTTACTTGCGCACGCCGGGATTCGAACCCGCGACCTTCGGATTCATAGTCGAGAGCCTTACCCACGGAGGCCGTCAATACAATTATATTAAGATATGCTCCATCAATAACTACAGTCCACTTGTGAGTGCACCGGTAAATACCCTGTCATTACTTTTAATCCAATTTTTAACATTGTGTTTGAATTTTTTTGTGAATTAGATTTTTTTATGCCAACTGGAAGAATGTTGAAAATTCTTTTCGCAAAGTACCTAAAATTCCGTTCCCCACAAGTAGTATGAGTTACAGGAATTTGGAGGAAATATTTGTTAGTATTTTTAGTAATACGAGTGTTTAGTCTCTTTTCATAGTATTTACGTTTGTTTGTATAAAATGAAAGAGGATTGTTTTAGCGTAAAATTGCTGAACGTCAAATACTCTCATTATATTAAAGATCCAACAATAACTAAATAATCATTCCGTCGTTTCCCCGCACAGGTAGGCAGAGAGGATAGACTGACATGCAACTCTATCTTACTACACACTTCTTGCTTCATTCGCATTCATATATCATCTCATACACACTCTTCTATCCCTTTATATGACTCAAATCGAGCAGTTTACCATGATCGCTCTTTTCGTGTAAATGGCCCGCTCATTTGGAATAAAATTCCCCCAACTCTTACTAATATTACTGAATTTAAACGGACTATAAAAACAAAATTATTTTTAAAATCCTTTTATGTAAAATCAGTTATTTCTGAACATAACCCGACTCCTATCTTAAAATCTTGCTATTTTTGCACTGTTATTGTGAATGTGTTCTTTTTTGTGTAGCACTGTTAATATTTTGCAATTTTATTAGATAAATATGTACCTAAGGAGTACTGTAGAAATAATATTAAGAACAAGTAAGAACGTATATGATGTGTTAAGAATGTATAAATAGAATATGAAAGGAGCTCTGTAGGAATACCACTGAATGGAGTTAGTTGATCATTTTTTTAAAATTTATAATAGCATTGCGCACTTGGAGTGAAATAACACAAAACTGCGCTATAAATCGTATCTTACTCGGGCGTCCCGACTTCCTTTATCGTTAACTTAAGCGTCAAATATTCTCCTTATACTGCTTTCTTCTTTTATCCAATCTGCATGCCCAAACCATTTAAGCGTCCTTAAGCCACCATCAGCCTTGCATTCTTTCCGGATTTTTAACACGGTCGTCGGTCATACAAAGTTTTACCGCATGTACGTTTCAGAGAACTCGTTTCTACAGCATTTAAGCCATTCTCATGCGTGATACCGACAGGGCACTGCGCCATGCATTTCAATGGGCGCTAGCTCACCACTCGGGGGGTAGCTGGAGCGGCACCACATACTTCTATTATACCGACAAGAGGGACAACAATTCAGTAGCTTCTCGGTAAACACACATCCAGGAAATCTATGCACCGCGTTTCGATCCTCTACGCGCCATGCGGGCGTGATATGAATTTTCGGCTAATAATAGAGGTAAAGAAATATGCACACCATTATAACTATAAATTACCGGCATATGCAGTAAAGGGGACAACGGAGAAAGCTTGGTGTGCAATAGGAGGACTTCTTGTATATGGAGTAACGTGCTGGACCGGTTCTTGGAATGTTTTTTTTGACATTCGGTCCATTTTCCGGAATTTGACATCACCTCCGGACAGTTCCCTGGCAGCAATATATAACCTACAATGAATATTACGTTCAATGTAGGGTGGACCTGAAACCTCCTCGTTTTTAGTCTCCTTCGGAGAAATAAAATAGCATACAAATTTATATATTTTTCGATGTTGATTTTGATAGATCCGATAACATTCAGCGGTAAACGTGATTACAGAAATCTATAATACCGACAATTTACTGGGAGTTATAAATCACTGCAGACCCGTCAGAGAGTCGATGGAGGAAATATCGCCAAATACTTCCTGCATTTTTGGTGCACCCGGATTAAGTCCATTCCCTACCCTACCGTCAGAGAGCGGTCTATTTTCATCTTTCTTTCGCCGGTTCCATGCCTCACTGCCACACAGCAGGGTTGGTATCAGCACTCCATTGTGGACTGCTAGCGTCGCTTCTTTTGACAATTTTGGTTATACCTCTACAATGAAAAAACCAAGGTAACTAGTATTTTGCATTAAAACGGCATGTGAATTAGATTAGACAACTAAGAAGCACTAGAAATTAAGAAATCTTAAAATTTAATATTATCACATAAGCTACTTATTAATCAAACAAATGTATCTTAAAGTCTGATTTAAAGCTTGATTCCTGTGAAACCTCCCCCATTTAATTATTTATTCCCCTCCCCCCATGTCGTTATGGATTCCCACCCATTCAATTTATTTATTCTTAAATTCATATTTATATATAATAAAACATTAGCCGTTCATCTCACTAGGACAGTCCTGTGTTGAGATGAGGGGCTTTACAATTTAATAAAAATCATTAAATACTAATAAGTGAATTATAATACATGAATAAAATAAAGTAAATAAAAAACAAAAAATAAATAATTATAATTAAATTATAACAATAAGTAAATAATTATCACTAAATAGTAATTAGCATATAATATTACACATAAATATTACGTAAATATTAATTAATAAATAGTAATAAGTACATAATAATAAAAATAGGTAAATAATAATAAGTAATCAAAATTATGTAAATAGCAATAAGTAAATAATGTGTGGATACAAAAAATAAAATTATAAATAAATATTAAAAAGTAAGTGGTAATAAGTAATAAGAAGTAAATAGTAATAAGTAAATAAGTAAGATAATATCGAGCATACATAAGTTTAAATTTTGATTACAACATAAGGGATTATTATGATCTGTAGTTTATTTTTCACTAATAATTAATGTCTTTTATCAATCATTATAGGATTGTCTTAATGACTTCATTATTTCCCGAATAAACTGTTTTATTTAGTATTTATGTTATAATATGTATTAATGTTGTCTCCGTCTAATATTTTGTTCTACTTTCTATATTTTGCATTATCTATACATATATTATCGCAGATACTTTAACAGTACACAACTGCTGACCATGTACAAATCGCAAGTGCGCCCCACTGTAGAATTTGGCAGCCACTTCTGGTCGGGAGCCCCAAAATATGTGAAAAAAAACCTCGACTCTGTGCAGAAACGGGCGGTCCGTTTGATAGATTCGCCGATCTTAACAAACGGATTGAAATCTTTGGAGCACAGACGTCAGGTAGGAATGCTGTCGTTGTTCTACCGGTATTTTAATGAAAGATGCTCTGAGGAACTAGCGTCATTGATCCCTTCGGCACCGGTGCAAAGTCTGGAAACACGCTAAACGCGCTCCCAACTTTTACACATGGTTGGAATTTGCCACATGACAATCTTGTGTTCAACAGCTCGGCTGTGAAATGATCTGCCGGCCTCTGTGTTTCCTCCATCCTACAACGTGGGTCTCTTCAAGACGCAAGTTCACTCCTTTCTATCATTTAAAATACCCTCCACACAGCATCCCCAAAGAATATATAGGCCTTGAGAGAAATTATTTCCTTCGGGGCCTCCTGTGTGGTGTAACTGTAAAAAAACTCTTGTGTCACTCTTTTCCTGTATTTGCCTATGCGATAACTCTCAGATCCCCATTTGTTCTTGAGGCCGCTCCCTTGGATCCCTCCATCGCCATTTGTGGGGTGATATCGCCCAATTTTTTTGTGTCTTTTTCTGTTTCATATATTCTTTGAGAATTGTTAACATTTTTTTTTTATCATTTCATTAATGTGTCTTTTGCTTTTGGCCTCTAGATTGACTCGGGTTTTCTGGCCACATTACGCATTTTCATACCTGTTTTCGCAGCAGATTTGAATAAATCATTGAATTAAGCGTAGAACGAGCCGGCGCGTTGTCGGATCCTCCGGAGAGGCAAATATTTGATTTGGTTCGACAATTTAAAATGTAAATCAGCCGGAATTGTAGCCACGATTGTGAGACGAAGGGTGTAGGTGAGAATATGGGTGAGGAGGAAGGAAAAGGTTGCCAAGATTTTTATTAGGCCTCGGTGTTTTAGCAGTAAATGAATACCTAACTTTTGATGATAGAGGGCGAATTTGATTTGAGATTTTTAAATTTATTATCCTCTACCCACTGAAGAGATAAATGGATAGAAGCGCGTTCTGATCGTGTCTGTGTGGCATTAAGTAAGGTCAGTGGCG